>APFE030059773.1:0-11670 GCA_000404065.3 Pinus taeda
CTGAACTATTCCCAACTGTGTTACAATGAGGCTCGAAGGCCTATTTATTGTTGAGAAACAATGGAAAACCCTTCACATTCCAAAACCTAACCTTAGAAGATGAAACGCCAAATTGTGGGTCCCGTTTTGGGTAAATTGGTACATCAATTTCCCGGGGTCGTAATTTTGGCATACGATCTCTGTTTGACGCGTATGATAGCTCGTTAGAAATATCTATCCGAGAACTACCATTTTGGGAAGGGAAACATCAGTCCATGGACCCATGTTGCCCCCAGATTTCCCAAAAAACATCGTTTAGGGCCTCAAAACGGCTCCGGAAGTTCAGGACCCGAAAAAACTACTAAAAGTAGTAAATTGTGCTACCATTACGGAAACTGAAAGGGACAGTTGCGGGGGTCGAAATGGGATAGGTGGGTGGCCCCCAACATCCACCTGGATCAGAATGTAATCGTTTCTTGACTAGAAAAATCACGAACAGAAAAATACCCTTCTAGCAGATTTAACCATTTATCTACAACGTTTGCATCTATATGACCCTCAAATATGGGAATATCAAAGTTAACTTGTACCTTAAAGGGTGTGGCACTTCTAGAGTAGCTGTTGGAAGTAGATGTGTCGCCCCTTGTCAGCTGCTGAAGGATCTGGGAAAAGTTGTCCATCATTGCATTCCTTTGTCGCTCAAGGGCTTATTCGAGCAAGATTTTGATAGGATCTCCTTCCCCCTCTTCTTTATTTTCATCCGCCATGGGAGGCCATTGGGATTTGCGAGGCTGGTCTTGCAAAGGTTCGACTAGTTCAATCCCTATCTCCTTATATCCCGACCTCGTTGGGGACATGCAAAGAAAAACAGAGAAAGAGCAGACTGCTCTGATACAACTGATCCAGATTTAAACAGGAACGCAACAAATTATAGAGATAACCATAAACACAGAGATGTAGCAAAAATAATACTCCATTTCATTAATGTAAAATACTAAAATATGCTTACAAACAGAAATGGAAATAAACTAGCTAGGGCGATGGTAACTTATCTTTGAGAAGAGATGTGGCGACTACATGCCTCTGAACTCCATTACAATGAGGCTCAAGAGCCTTTTTATTATTGAAAAATAAGAGAAAACCCTAAACAACCAAAACCCTAACCCGAGGAGATGTAACACCAAGAGTTTATGGGCCCCGTTGTGATGAGTTGGACAACCAACTTCTCGGGGTCACGACTTGGTCATATTATCTCCATTTGATGCGCATGATAACCTGTTGGAAAGATTTCTCCGAGGACTATGACAAAAAAGACAATTTTAGACAACAAAGCGTCGGTGGTAGATTGCAAACAAAATGTCATTTAGGTCCTCAAAACGGCTTTGAAAATTTAGGACCCAAAAACTTCTAACAATAGTAAACTGCACTACAATTAAGGAAACTGGAAAACTGAAAGAAACAGTGGTGGGGGTCCAAGTGGAATTGGTGGGTGGCACCAATATCCACTTGGATCACTGAGTCCTTCCTTGGCCATTAACACCAAGTCCTCCTCCTTTATACCCCATCTTGGTAAGTAGTCTCATGCCAGTTCCTGAAATGGGTACCTCCATGTTTCCAACAGAAATAACATCATGTGAAAATGAAATTGAAGAATTACCAACACTTTTTACCTCAACTGTTGATTCTGAAGTAGGTGATGATGACTTCGTTAAGCCTTCGTTGCACTTCAAATCTTCCAAGGCCTCTTTTGTGGCTCGTAAGTGCAGCTGCAATCTCTTCTTCTCCTCTTTTTCTTCTCATAGAAGTCTCCTCAATTCAAAATTCTCTGCTTGAAGGCTCTGATTGACCTCCTCATTTGAATGTTGAGAATATGGTGAAGAAGAAAAATGTTCACTCGAGGGGGTAGATGGAGCATCGTCCTCTTCTCTTTATTTCTCCTCTTCCTCTCTTGCCATTTTCTCCTCATAATCTACATATAGTAAATCTACCATGTGTGCCATCCTAAGGAGGTCCTCGTAGAGATCTCTGTTGTTGTCCATTTTCCTTTTTGTTACACATTCAATCTCTGGTTATCATTCACACTCGCAATCCACATTAGTGAGAAGATTACTTTGATACCAAACTTGATATGGATCTCTTTAGCTACCAAAATTAACAAAGGTATTTTACTTCTATGATGTTAGCAGAATTGCATGTCAAAGAGTATGAAAAATCACATGTGCATATTTTAAAGAAGATGAAACATAATGATGACCATCAAATCAAAGAACACACACACATTGATAACATAGTTCACCAAGTGTGGGTTACATCTTCGGGCCTGGTGTCAAGAGTGGGGAGGCCATTTTATTAAATGTTGCAAGATGATGATGAGTACATGGTACATTCTTTGTCATTACAAGGATAAATTCCCTCAACCAGAGTGGCATGTATCTCCACGAGATGCTCTGCTATAGGAACTCTCACTCAAATGGGCCCTCCTTTAGCATGACAAGCTAATAAATTCTAACATGACGTGGCATACAAGTATCGTTCAAAATAATGGTAACAAGGATCTCAACAAAAAAATCATCAACTCAACAAATCAAAAGAAAGGCATGGCATCACTACATCATATACCTCCACTTTTGGGGATAGCCTGAAATTGCAAAGCTCAATTGCAGAAATGGAGATCATCGTTGAATTCGTGGCACGAAATCATGTTGAATGACTATAAACCTAGCCTCTTTCTGACATCATCAAAATCTGGGCCCTCAGGAATCTCAAAGATTCCCCCAAAGATTCCTTCCTGCAGATGGCCGAAAAATACAATGTCCAGATTAAAATTTTGATCACACCACTGTGCTCCTTGCGAAATTCTATGAAAAATGACTATAAAGTCGACATCATTCCGCCTCTATAAAATATTAGCGTCCAATGGAATCTTTTAGTTTCCTCAGGATTCTGTAAAGATTCCTCACTGATGACTGCCTGAAATTCTGCCGCACAGATGAGGAAACAGAGCACACCATCAGGTTCCCTGCAAAATTCTTGTTCGTTTGAGTACAAACTTGGCATGATGCTGTCACGATGAATTTTTGCCCTCTAAGGAATCTTTTAGATTCCTCACTAATTCTGTATAAGAATATTCCTTGGAATATTCTATGAAAGAATATTCTTGCCTTGAAAAATGTGCCCCTTTTGGGTTGGGTTCCACGGGCTCGATTTTTTCCTCCTCATGCGAATTGTAAATATTTGAGGTTAAATATTTTAATGTGGGTGGATTAATCAATGATTGGGCCACTTGGGCCGTTGGTGGCGTGCCCAAGTTGGGCACATGAGACTCGGGTTTAAAACCCAGCCTCACCCGAATGCATTTGTTTAAAAATGCATGTGGTTCATTTTAAGTTGGAGCGACATTGTTTGGTTTACAATTGGCGTCAATGGCTGGGTGGGTTCGATCCCCGCCAACCCCGATTTAATGGCGGTCAATGTTGGCCATTTAAAAATGGTCGTATATATATAATGTTGGTTGGGGGTGTGGGTGGGCCCGCCCCTTTTTCAATAATTTTGGCGGTTATTAAGGTAAAATAATGGTGTATAATAAAATTTGGGCGAATCATTTTAGAAAAAACAGAAATTGGAGAATGTTTTTTTGGAAAAAACATGGAAAATTAGCCCACTTGCGAATATTAGCCCCTAAAATTTTCCTTGTGCAACACAACTACATGAATCCTATGGGCTATGCCCATATCTCTAATAATGACCTGCTCTTGGCCTGACTTTGTATCGATCTTCTTTTTAGGACAATCTCTGATCCAGATTTAAATAGGAATGCAACAAATTACAGAGATAACCATAAACACAGAGATGTAGCAGAAATAATACTTCATTTCATTAATGTAAAGTATTGAAATATGCTTACAAACAGAAATGGAAATAAACCAGCTAGGGCGATGGTAGCTTATCTCTGATAAGAGATGTGGCGGCTACACGTCTCTGAACTGTGTTACAATGAGGCTCGAAGGCCTATTTATTGTTGAGAAACAATGGAAAACCCTAAACATCCAAAAACCTAACCCTAGAAGATGAAACACCAAACTGTGGGTCCCGTTTGGCTAAATTGGTACATCAACTTCTCGGGTTCATAACTTTGGCATATGATCTCCGTTTGACGTGCACAATATCTCGTTAGAAAGATCTATTTGAGAAATACAACTTTGGGAAGAGCAACATCGGTCCATGGACCCATGTTTCTCCTAGTTTTCCAAAAAAACGTCGTTTAGGGCCTCAAAACGGCTCCGGAAGTTCAGGACCTGAAAAAATGCTAAAAATAGTAAGTTGTGCTACAATTAAGGAAACTGAAAAAGCTGAGAGAAACAATGGTGGGGGATCCAAATGGACTTGGAAAGGTGGCCACTAATATCCACCCAGATCAATCTCGCTCATAATGAGGTCCTCCACAAGTCCAACATCCATTAGTAGGAGACGTTTTCATCAATTTGACCCTTTATTAGGTGATGACACTAAACTTTGAACTAATTCTTGAGTGTGAGTACTGCTTTGCTAAAGATGTTTCCTTGGATTATTTCTATGGTTCTTAAAATTATGATTCTTTTGAAATCCTTGATGATGTGATTAACTTGCCTTATGCCTTACATCTCAGCCTCCCTTTCGAAGGGCTTTCCCATGGAATGATAGATTGGGGGCTTTCTCCCCACCTTTGTTGCCCATTGATTCTTCCTTAGCTATAATTGCTTTTTGTACTGCCTTATGTAATGTAGTAGGCATCAAAATGCACACCTTTTCCTTTATAATAGGATTCAACCCATAGAAAGACTTGTTTACCTTGAGAGCGTCAATATTGAGTTAGGTAGCATATCTGAGCAACTCCATGAATCGAGCCTCATATTCAAGTACCATCATAGTTCCTTACTTAAGATCATGAAACTCATTCAACTTTCACTCCAAGTATTCAACGGAAAGGTACTTTACTCAAAATTCTTCTTCAAATCATTCCCATGTCAAGGTAGAAATGGAATATCCCAATTGAGATTCTAAGTTTCTCCAACATAATAGTGCACTCTCCTTAAGTTGGTATATAGTCAACTTGGACTTTTGGTTGCTAGAATAGTTCCAGAACTCAAAACATAAGCGCATATTTTCCAACCAAGCTTCTGCTACCTCCCCTTAGGTGGTAACTTGTGGTACCCTTAAAGATATGAAGCTTAACTTTTTCCAACTCTCTATGGACATTTCCATTGGATGAAACTTCTCGTCTTTCTGTTTGAGATGAAGAACCAATCATTGAAGAATTTCCTCCAACCCTAGTAATCAAGATTTCAACAATATTTTGGAAGGATAACATCATATTCCTCACTTCCATGACAAATATTTGCTCAGATTCATTAGCTTGAGAAGGTGGATGTGAGACTTCCCTCCTCCTCCTTTGCCTTAGATGTTCTCTCTATGATTACTTTTCTTGACCATGAAAAATTCAAATAAATTAATAAAAAGATAACTATCTCTGAATATTAGTAGGTAAGCCTTAGGTCTTAGAGTTTTAACTTAGTCCTAAAATGAAAATAAAATAAGTTTAAATTGATGGGGAAAATTTCGATATAAAATGATTAAATACTAAACAAAATATGAGTTTAACTTGGTCC
Source organism: Pinus taeda (assembly GCA_000404065.3). Lineage (NCBI taxonomy): Eukaryota > Viridiplantae > Streptophyta > Pinopsida > Pinales > Pinaceae > Pinus > Pinus taeda. The sequence continues at coordinate 5,625 of APFE030059773.1, forward strand.
TAAAATGAAAATAAAATAAGTTTAAATTGATGGGGAAAAAGTTCGATATAAAATGATTAAAGACTAAACAAAACATGAAATGTCCTAACAAGTTCGTGTCGCTATAAAAAATAAATATAAAACATGGAATTAATTTAGGTCATTAGATTACTCTAAAATACCACCTAAAAAATAAAAAAACAAACAAACAAAACAAAACATGAAATGAATTTAGGTTGATGTGAACAAGTAAGATGGAATGAACTTATATTCATATAAAACTTAGTTTTTGAAAATATAAAAATTGACATAACATTTTTGATTGATACATCATAAAAAGACATAATTATATAAAAAAACTAAAATCATAAAAAATACATTGATATAAAAAAAATATAAATAATGAATTAATTAAAAAATAAATAAAATAAGAAATTAAAAATAACAAAATTTAACATTAATAAATATTAAACAATTATAAATAAAATACTAATAAATGAAAATTTATTAATAAAAATTCAATTATTTTAAATTATAAACTAAATTATTTAAAATATCGAAAATTCAAAAAATAATATCCTATTAAATTAATAAACAATAATACTTTTATATTGACTATAAAATTAATAATAACGTGGAGAATACCCTTCATTAGTTTCCACTTCTTTTATTGTTTCACTAAGCTACTAGTTGTATATCCATCCCTGCACTAAACACATAATCACCTCTATGTTCTCTTGCATAGAATGGCAACTAATTAGTATCTTTCCATTCTTCGAACTGAACTTCTTATTTATAAATGACGATGGTTTAAGCAACAACATTTTGTGGTTATGGATGACAACCTCTATCGTTATATTCAAATAATCGGGAATATGCTGAATATGTTTAATAATACATTTAAGCTCAATAAGATAGATCGTAATTTTTTTTTTATTTTCCCGCATCTCTGGAGGCGTCCATACTTCAGTCCCACCTAAATATCTATCTATGATGTAAAATGATGAGCATTAAGAAAAACAGAGCGGATTTTAAGTCAAAATATACATGCCCTGTGAAGGGAAAACATTAACATTTTTGTTTTTATTAAGGACGCTTTTGTCATTACTTATGTGGAGGTTAAAAGGGTATACCACTGGTTTCAACTTTCAAGTTCGCATGTTCAACATTATTCAATTAATGAATTCCAAACAAGAATAATTCTACGTTGTTCATGGTCTCTGGCTATATCTTATCCACTACGAGCAAAGGTTGTTCATGGTAGAGAGTGGCACTGCCTACTCCTAGCTAGCCTCACTGTGTGCCGTAGGTTAAATCTCAGGCAATGCAATCCTCTTTCCAACTCCAATAAGAGACTACTGGGTCGCTTTTCTATAAATATATCACAAATACGTCGTGTATAAAAGCGTGAGTTGATGAATATGACATTGGATAAAAGGAAAAAACGAATGGGATTGGGAGGCACAAATTTCAAGCTCTATCTATGTACGCCTCCTTTATCTTGTCAACATTAATTAAGCTGGACCTGCAACATCAATTTGTACCGTAGCCTGCCTGAATGAATTTATTAATGAATGTCCTGGACCTGCAACATCAATTTGTACCGTAGCCTGCCTGAATGTATTAATGAATGTCCGCGTAAGAATGCATAGTACTTGCCGCCTGACGGGATCGCCATATCATCTAAATCTGTTTTTTGGATTGCAAAATCGCTGTCGTCGGTCCTACTTTTATCTGCCTTTCCTCCCCTCAGGCTAGGGTTAGGGTTAGGGTTAGTAGCGATGTGGGGTTGGGGTCCTTTCCATAGACTGCGTGGGCACTTGGGTATAGAAAATATTTATGGGGTTCTTTGCCTAGACTGAGTGGGCATTTGGGTATAGAAAATATTTGTGGGTTCTTTGCATTGACTGAGTGGGCATTTGGGTAAGAAAAATATATAGAGGTATTTGTGAAATCGAAATAATAATAATAACAAAATGTCACTTGCCTATAGAGTGATGTGATTTAGTAGTTTGACACCGCCGTATGTTCCATGGGCGCTTGGTCCATGAAGCAACGAACGATAAGTAACTAAAAAAGAAGAATGTAAAGGGTACTCAGTGAGTGATGAGACCAGTCCTGCAACAATCTGGTCCTTTTAACCTTTTTGTCGATTGTAAGGTTATGGTTCAGGTTCTCACTGTAGCAAGTACTTGTGGATTTAAGGCACAGAGAAAGTACGAGTATTCACAATGAGAATGAATTGAATGGACCATAACTGACAGAAACTGAATTGTGAAGGACATGGGGAGTTGGGGGAGGTTCGTCTCTCCACGTGCTCTGCAACAATACACGACAAGTCTAGTTTGGAATTTTGGTTGCATATAGGTAGGAAGGTGTTTTAGAGTTTCACGAGTGTGATAGAGTGGAGTGGAGTTGGTCATAAAATTCCAATATGCTGAAACGAAGACGAAGGCGAAGGCGAAGGCAAAGACAGGCGTAATCGATCATATTTTATACTGGTTGGCTGGCAATAGGCTATAGCAGCTACAGAAGAAGAAACATGGGTGTCCAAGGTGGAGCAGCAGCATCATCGTTAGGAAGAAAGCAGAATAGCATGTCACCATGCGCTGCCTGTAAATTGTTGAGAAGAAGATGTGCCAACGACTGTATATTCGCCCCTCATTTCCCATCTGATGATCCTCAGAGGTTTGCTCATGTCCACAAAGTGTTTGGAGCCAGCAATGTGAATAAAATACTGCAGGTAATTCATTCTCATTCTCATTCTCCTTCTCCTCATCTGCATATTACATCATGTCATGGACGCATGAGATTGTTTGTTCTAGCGGTGTGACATGCAGGACCTTCCCGTGCAGCAGAGAGGGGACGCAGTTAGCAGCATGGTTTACGAAGCAAATGCGAGGGTTAGAGATCCTGTGTATGGGTGCGTGGGGGCCATTTCTTCTTTACAGCAACAACTTACAGTGTTACAAGCGCACTTAGCTGTGGCACAGGCAGAGGTTATTCGCATCAGATTATTGCTGCATCAATCCACAGCTTTATCAAACTTGATGGAAGCTCATGGTCTCAAAGACTTTGAATATATCATGGAAAGTGAGACACATCGCCAATCTGATGAACCAAAGAAAATTTAGCTTACGCCCACAACTTAGAGAGCATGGGCGTTTCATGTCTCTTTCTTTCATGTCTAATGTTAATATTAATATCCCTGAACGAAACATGTCTTTAAGGGTGGATGAATATTTTGATGGTCATTCTTATCATATAATGTTGGTATAGTGAAACATATTGGAATAACGTAGTTAGATTGATGGGCCATTAAAATGCAATGCAAAGTACACCATCAGAATAAGCGTGTTATATATATATATATATATTATAAGATGAGGAAAAAGCGTGGGTGCAACCTTCTCGGTTGTTGTCTTTTTTACAGCTGCAAAACTGACGTGAATTAAGGCTGTTCTTGTGAATCTGCATTTTGAGTGATTCCATTTAAATATTTTACTCTAATGGATCCATGAGGCCAGGCTTTCTATAATATTTGTTTATGTATCATATGGACAGACTTTCCATCATGGTACTTTATGTACTTTGTACATCACGAATTAAATGTTTCGCATCATTAGAAAATAGGGATGAAGGTTAAATGTTTCGCATCATTAGAAAATAGGGATGAAGGTCTTGTATGTATGATAATATTAGGGCAGAGGTACATATAAATTTTATTTTTGGAAAAAATTAACCAGGCCAAAAATATCTTGTAAAGAAGATGAGGAAGATGAAGAATGAAGTTTTGTTTTGTATTGTATTGTATTGGTTAGTAAGAATATTGTATTTAATTTAATTTATACAAGATATTTAATAGGAACATTGAGGATGATAATTATTTCTGAAAACTACTTCTTCATAAAGTGCTTCGCCTACAATTATATTAGATTTCAATTTCATAATCTTTCTCGCAATACTGACTTTTCTAGCTTTTTACGATGTCAAGATTATAGTAATCTGACCAGGGTTCTCTTCAAATTTTTTGAACATAAAAATAAAATTTTAAATCAAACTAAAAAAATTTGAATAGACTTTAATATCATCCTTAAAAATTAGATTTTTTTAAAGTAAAACCACTATTATTAATGTATTCAATAAATTAATATTATATTTTCATAATTATATATATTAAAAAAATATTTAAAAAAAATTAATGCTACGAGATGAACACAATGAAGAATAAGATATTAATTAAAGGAGACTTTTAACATTAAAGACTCAATATAAATGTAAGAGGATAGTTAGGCTAACACAATCAATAAGTTTGCTATACTTTATATAAGTTTTAAGTCTATTATGTCTCATTTAAGTATAAGTTTTATGTCTATTATGTCTCATTTAAGTTTGGATGTTGGATATAGGGTTTAGGTTTTTTTAGAGCTGAAATATGATTTAAAAACAAAATTTTTAGATTAATATTTGAATTTAGTAAATGCTTTATATTATTTAAGTTTTAAATTTCTTATATTTCGAAGTTTATAAATAACCATATTATATATATTTCATAACATGGTCATAGAGAATTTTATTTGCTCATTTTTTATGTGTACAAGATAAATTTGTCTGATAAATATTTTATATTCTTTAATTTTTTCATATTTCAAAATTTATAAATAACCATATAATATATGTCATAACTAATCATATTTGATAACATAAACAAAGAATTGTATTGGGTATTTCCAAGTATACAAAAGAAATTTGGAATTATGTTTCGGGGTATATGATATCTCTCTTTGATGTGATGAAGTTTATTTAAAAGTTCAATCATAAATAATTTTCAAGCCCATGGAATTGTGTAACCCATGGTATTCATCTATAATATTTGATGAGGTGAAGTTTATTTAAAAGTTTGATATTTGATATACTTCGTAGGGGATACATAATTTATGAGGTAATATATATGGATTTATAATTTTAAGATTTCTAAATAAATATCGTGAAAATTAAATTAGCATAGACTTTTATAATTTTATTGGAGAGAAATCATGGATTTATGTTAATTACTTAATATTGTAATGATTTTACTGGAATAAACATTGATTTTAGCATGAAATTCTATATATTGATAATAACTATAGTAAAACCTCAAATACTTACATGGAAGTTATTGATGGCTTTTTGTTATCAAATGTATTGAAGGTTATCTATTTCATTTTCAAGAGTGAATGTGTTGTCTTTGTTATCTATGATATCCCATGTGCAAATATATTTATATTTGGTTTTTACAATTATTGTAGGCAAAATAGCAATGTGAATCTTGTTGAATTGAGGCTTATGTGATCCATATCCATTTTTATGAGAATTTTTTTTAGCCTAAATCACATAATAATACATTTGTCACGAGTTTCGAACCAACCAGTGTGGTTCATCTACAGAACAAGTTGAAGAATCAGATCATGGCTGCATCTTAAAGAATCAGATCATGGCTGCATGTTAAATAGGGAGAGCAGATCTTCCAACGGCTAGGTTTGAAGAATCAGATCATGGCTGCATGTTAAATAGGGAGAGCAGATCTTCAGATATATCAGACTAGATTGGACCAACGACTATATTTGACTAGCAAACTGGACTGGATCAAGGTATGGGGACAAGGACTAATATTATATTTGATAAAAATTTAATTATAATCAATATTATTAGATAATAGTTAATTAGTGTTTAATACAATATTATTATATTATTTAATTTATTTATTTATTTTAATTTTTAATTTTAAATTTATAATTTTATTTTTTTGAAATGCCATTAATTCTAAAATGCTACATATGAATATTATTTAAAATACTTTCAGTGGGTTTGGGTTATTATTTAAGTAAATATATTAACCATATTTGTGTTAAAAAATAATAAATCTAGGTAATATTAATAATAATAATCGACTAAAATGTTAACATATTTATGTTTAATATGATAATAATAATTTATCAATAGATGTAGGGATTATTAATATTAGTAAAGTATGGATTTATTATTATTCTTAATATAATTAAAATAATAATATTATAAAATTATTGTT
>APFE030059784.1:24462-50631 GCA_000404065.3 Pinus taeda
CTTGTAATATTTTTGACCAAAACCCTAGACCTAGGAAATTGACCTCAAGAGAAGACAAGACAAGCTTGAAAGAGCTTTAATGACTGAAATGACTTAAAGCAGCAATGCCAAGAGGGGTATAAACACATCAGCTCCTCCATCATGGTTATGGCATGCCTAACGGGATGTAAAAATTGACACTGATGAGACACCTGCCTATGAAAAATGCAAAGAGTTTTGATCGCTGATGGAGGGCTCAAGACCGACTCTAACATTGGCTCCAATGGGGATGGTAGCTCCTTGGAGGTGCCAAGAACCTTAGACCTCTGGGAGAGCAGACCAGTGCTTTATTCTTTGGGCAATGGAGTCAACTTCTACGCATGTGACCAAACTGAAACGACTTTATTTGACTTGGACAATTGACTGAAATCCTAGACTAACTTTGACACTGACTCACTTACTTTATGCAGAAAATAAACTGACTAAAACAATCTTGCAAAACTCACACCAACTAATCACCATTTTCAGAATTATAGCCTTCACCGCGGGCCCCAAACTGAAGATGGGAGATTAGTTTCACACTTGCTAGCAGAATGCAAATAAAATGGTAATTACAATGAGAGTGATTTAGAGCAGAAAATGCTCAAGTATAATACCTTTTGAGTAGCCGGCCATTCACCGACCCACCAAGACATTCATCACTGTTCATTTCTTTGAGAAGAAAAGCATTAGGATCGCGATATGCTGCAATTTTGTAAGGACCTTTCCACAAGTTGTCGAATTTTCCATGTTTCCCTTTGTCTTCATTGCGGGCATCCCATCTCAAAACAACATCATCAATCTGAAACTCATCTAATTTGGCCCTTTTGTCATAGATTTTGTTTATGCGCTCCTGCAACTTAAGGGAATTCTGATGAACCGTTGCTCGTGTCTGTTGTAAATGAATCATTTGACTGATCTGCCATTGCATGGGATCCTCCTCACCATCAGCTTCTTGAAACAGCTTGGCTATTGGAACACTAAGTGAGGTAGGAAATGCTGCATCTACTCCATAAACCAGTTCAAAAGGTGACATACCAATTGACTTCTTTTGACTTACTCGATCAACCCATAATGCATTTATTAACTTCTTGTGCCGGCTCTTCTTATTTATTTCCAGCAATTTCTTTATGATGTTCACTAGAGATTTATTCGAAGATTCAGCCAGCCCATTACCTTGCAGATGGTAGGCGGTCGAATGCCCCAAGATGATGTTATATTTATAGCAAAAATCAACCATTTTCTTCGATTTGAATGCTGCTGCATTATCTGTAATCAACTTATGTGGACAGCCGAAACGTGACAAGATATTACTTTCAATAAAAGAGATAATTATCGGGTCCGTAGCTTGCCGGGTGGGAATGGCTTCAATCCACTTCGTGAAGTAATCTGTGGCAGTCAAGATCCATCGATGCTGCCCTGAAGATGCTGGGTGGATTTCGCCAATAAAATCCAAGCCCCATTGCTGAAATGGTGCGCTGATTTCAACGGGTTTGAGAGGCAACGGCTGTAATTTCTGCTTTCCTTGAAATATTTGACATTCATGACAGCTCTTTACCGCTTTATACACATCAAAAAATAAAGAAGGCTAATAGAAACCACCTCTCAAGATCTTATTAGCGGTAGTCTTCCAAAATAAGTGACCCCCACAGTCACCTTTATGAAAATCTTCCACTATTGTTTTAGCTTCCTCTTCGACCAGACAGTTCAGCAATATGCCACCGGGATCTTTCCAATAAAGTGCAGATTTGATAATACAAAATTTAGCAACCTTTAGTTTCAATGTTCTAGCTTTGTTTCTAAGCATTCCAGGGGGTGAAGACAAATTTTGAAGCACATAAACTATATCAGCATACCATGGAGAAGACACAAAGATATCGGATACCTGTAGAACTGAATTTTCTTCATCTTCATCAGACAAGGCAACAATTAAATTGATATCAAGGAGGTGAAGATTTGTTTCAGCCATCAACTTAGCAAGACCTTGACCTTTAATCAACTTGGTAGGCTTAATTTCTACATCATACTCTAATAGTGCAGCGATCCATTTACCCCTTCTTCCTTCCAGTTCCGTTTGTACTAAAACATCCTTCACAGCTGCATTGGGAACATATGCTAAAATATGAGAATTCAATATGTATACCCAGAAATCTTTCAAAGCTTTGATCAGTGCCAATGCTTGCTTCTCAATGATATTATAATTTAGTGCTCCGTCTCTTATGATGCGGCTGAAAAAAGCTATGGGCCTTTCAACTCCATCTCTCTTTTGCATTAACACGGCTGCCAACGTATACTCGGAAGCAAATGAAAACAAAATAAAATCCTGTGTGTAATCTGGGCTGATCAAACTTGGGGCTGAAGATAAGATTACCTTTATCAAATTAAAAGACTTCACTGCCTCTTCGGTCCATTTGAGTTCGATGTCTTTCTTGAGCATATTGGTTATCTCTCTAAGATGTTCGGCAAGATTGGGGATGAAGCGACGCAGAAAATTTAATTTACCATTGAAGGACTGGATTTCTTTCTTGCTACGGGGCTACTCTAATTGTTGAATTGCTTCCACTCGTGTAGGATCTATACGAATGCCATCTTTAGAAATGATGTGACCCAACAACTTTCCTTCGCTCATAGCAAAAAGACTCTTCTTCGGATTCAATGAGATGCCATACTTTCTGCACTTTTGAAACACCTTAGTCAAATGAAACAAATGCTCTTCATTAGATTTAGAAAACACGGTCAGATCATCAAGGTAAACAACTAAAAAGACATCCTTCTCATTTGCAAAGGCCATGTCCATTGCCCGCTGAAATGTGGCACCCGCGTTCTTCAATCCAAACGGCATCTTGGCATAATGAAATGTACCCCATGGAGTAGTAAATGCTGTCTTGTCACGGTCATCTTCGTGCACCAAAATCTGATTATACCCAAAGTAACCATCAAGCAATGACATTCTTGATGCCCCCACTACCCACTGCAATATGTGGTCCATTTTGGGTAGCGGATAATTGCCTTTTAATGACACCTTGTTCAGATTTCTGAAGTCTATGCACAAGAGAATCTCATCGGTCTTCTTTCTCACGGGCACTAAATTAGAAATCCAATCAGAAAACTGGATTGGAACTATGATTTCCGACTTATACAACCTGTTAACTTCCTTCTCAATCAATGGCAACAATTTAGGAGTAATTCTTCTCAACTTTTGTCGGAAAGGCTTTTGATTTGGCTTTATGGGAATGGTATGCTGAATGATACTTGTGTCATAAGTTTTCAAATCTGAATAGTCCCATGCAAAAACATTAGAATACGTAGACAATAATCTGATATACTCTTTCTTTACCTTAGGCGGCAATGCTTTTGAAATTTTCACCAACTTTGGATTTTCAGCTGTCCCAAGATTGACATCTTCAACTCCTTCGTCTGTTGGCCTCAAAGTTGGCTTGCGGGCCACAACATCTTGATCAAACAATTCTTCCAAAGGAATCAATCCTTTAGGAATGTAATTTTCCTTGAGCTACAACACATCCATCTGATTTACTCCTTCAGCTTCCGTGTCTATTGAAATGTCTTCGAATTTACCCTCAATTTGCAGAAAATCTTTGATTTCTTCGTCATCTTGGAAAACTTGCCAACACCTTTGATTATCTGGAACTGTAGGACGATGCTTCACATATATCTCAAACTTATTTCTGGAATTCATGGGTATTTTCGGATTACTTGCTGCCTTAGCCAATGCATCCGCAACACCATTTTGAATCTGGGGCACACATGTCAAAGTATGTTCTGAAAACCTCTTTAAGATATCTAGAACAGCATTCCGATATGCTCGCATACGAGGATGTTTGGCTTGAAATTCACCTTTCACCTGTTTGATAACCAACTCGGAGTCGCCATATACCGCTATCTTCTTTGCCTTCAACTTCTGAAGGATTTCCAGACCAGCAATAAGAGCTTCGTATTCTGCCTCATTATTTGAACAATCAAATGCCAATTTGTAAGAACATACCCATACCTTGCTTGGAACTTGCTTTTGGACTGAAAATGGGCTTTGAATCCACACACCTATACCAGCACCATCGCTGCCCACTGCACCATCAAAATCCATGGTCCAAAGACCATCCTCATCATTTTCTAAGTGCTGAAAATCTGATTTTGATGCATGCTCTGTTTGCTGCCCGTTTGTTTCAGCAATTGGCCTTATGACAACAGACCTTTCTTCACTTTCCTTTCTCAAAACTTCTCTGAAATTTTCTGAAATGTCTGGTATATCTTCTACTTGAACTAATTGACTATCTACCTCATTGAAATTTTCCGCAACAAACCAAAGATTCTAAATCTGTTTGTACATAATTTACAGGATGATTGACGGGCTTTTCCTTACTAGTAATCATGTATTTCATCTTTTGTTCCCGATATAACTTCCTCATTTGACCGAAAACTGGAATTGTGGCATATGAAAAATCAAGCTGAAGTGTACCTTTGAGCTTGGCTCCCCATGATCTAGACAGCAACATGCCAAACCGCAGAGGAATATCCGCAACCACCACGTCCATCAAAACATTCTTTGCTGGAATTTGATCTAAACTCACCACCAAGTCTTTGATCAAGCCAATGCATCTTACCCGGCTGGAATCAAATGAATACAAATCATGATAGTTCCTTGTGATGTCAAGTCCCAGCTTCTCCATGATCGTTTTCGGCATCAAATTATGCGAGGCTCCCGAATCAAACATGGCATTGTGCAACACAAACTCATGCAATCGCAAACTGATATAGAATGGAGGAACATCACTTTCAGGAGACTCCCCGTTTAAAGCTGGCCCAAAAATCAATTCCGGCTGATCATCTTGTACATTCACCGTGTCTAGCATTGGATCAAAGTTGAACATCTTAGAGAGCTGGCCTTCGTAGATGTTATTCTTCATGATTTCTGTCAAAGGAATGGGCACTTTCAACTTTGCGATCTCATTCTCCAAACTGAAAACTGAACCCTTCTCACCTTCTTTAGTCGGATTATCTCTTTTTTCAGCTTTATCCTTTGGTGCATTTGATGGCTGATCTATCTTGGGTGCTGATGATGATTGACTCGTTGAAGGACCGACAATGTATTTCCCTTTTGAGGAAACCGAATCATTCTTTGCTGCAATATCTTTCTTTTTCTGCATGGGATTTATAGGAATAGCTCGGTTTCTCAATTGCCTTTGCTAACCTTGCTGAGCTGATAAAGCATTCAAATACCCTCTTTGATACTCTTCGGATTCTTCTTCAAATATTGCATCGTTTGACACAATATAGTGCTCATCTTGGGGAAAAATGGAATTACTCACCAATTCATCTTCTTCTGTAATATATGTGGGCAAATCATCATGAGTGAAAAAGTGATTTTCCTCGCCAACATTATCACCTTCATCTTCCGATTCTTGGCTAAGAAAATTCTGCTGAAAAAGGTGGTTTCATTTGCTGCTGAACTGCTGCTTCTTGTGCCTTTGTTTCACGCTGCTTGATCCTATATTGTTGCTGCTGTTGACCTCTGAAATTGGGATTTCGAATCTAAGGCTCAGGCTTGCCAAGACTAACATTTTCAACTGCCCTTTTTAACTGTTCAACCTGTTGAATAAGCTGAGTTGAGGTGGATGCTTCCTCTTTGATTGTGACTCGTTTCTCGGCCTTCATTCTTGCTTTTTTATCATTCAAATTTGCCTCAACGCTGACAACAATTTTCTGCATCTCCTCCAAGGTAGGTGGATCTCTATCTCTTAATGAGTAAGCCATCTCCGGATTAAAACCATCTGGGAACTTAAGAAGTGCCGATTTTATAGATGGCTTCAAATCATCGGGAATAGCATTATAAACTGTATTGAACCTGATTATATAATCTTGAACAGACTCACCTGGATTACGCTTGAGGTTGTTATATTCGGCATTGATTTGTAGCGGGTCTTTTCTTATTTCCCAACGGTCTAAAAACTGCCTTTGCAGTACATCCAAGGAAGTAATGCTTCCGGCTATCAATCCTCTGAACCATTTTCTAACTTCTCCGGCAAATGTTTGCACGAACAACCGCATGGTAACATCTTCTTCATCTAACTCATATAAATCAAAGAATGTGGTCATCTTGTCGATATGTTGCTGAGCGGTAATACTTTGAGGAGTGGCATCGAACATGGGGATTTTACTTTGATAATCAGTTGGCATATCATGAAGATTTGCAGGCAGAACCAGTGGGGCAAACCGGGCAGCCATTGCTCTAGGAGGGGGAGTAGGATGGGTATGAGGAGGAGGAGTTGTGATAGCAGGGATTATAATAAGAGGGGGTGTAGTTTGAGGAGTTGAGGGAGTCGGAGGAGTAGGAGAAGTGGGAGGAGAACCAACTATGGATTCGGGATAGGTGATTATAGGCGAGACTAAAACAAATGGACGAAAAGATACTTCGTGAGCCGTGATAGTAGATCCAATGTGATCAGAGATATTCTCAACAAAATCAGCAAGGGTAGTAGCTTGAATACATGTCTGGAGATGTCTTAAGATGAAATTTTCAACCAATTTGTTATGTCTCTCAAACTCAATAGCAGCAGCAAAATCAGGGTCGGGAACTAGAGAATCGAGTGCACTTTCAGATTTGGCTTTAAACAAGGACAACTCAAAACTTTCGTCAAAGTCTAGATCTTCAAAATACTTGATAATAGCTGGAGATGAATGAGATTTAAAAATAAACCTTGGATCAGTAGCCAACTTGCTTTTCTCAAGAATACTAGGAAAGAAAAACCATTCAGCCTGTGAAAACTCTCAACCTATCATCGACAGCTCAGAGTTAACAATTATACTTGGATAAAGTGCCAATGAAGCGCTACTTTCACAAGCTCACGGAGATCGACTGAAGCAACATTTATCTACTAACGCTGATGTAAAACAAGAGCGTGTTCGAAGGCTACCTGGCGTATCTTCAGACTCCGTCTAAGACTTATGAAATAACAAGTCAATGAGAAAATGATAAGTTTGTTCTCCCTAGCAGATTCGCTAGTATGTTAGCGCTTGAAATTTCACCTCAGGCTGAGACAGGTAAACCTGAAGGCTACATCAAACCATTTAGCCTCGTAGCTAGCCCTACGGGGCAGGGGAAGGCTCTCTCCAGTCTATCTCATAAAATCTCCAATAGATGAGATGACTAATAATGTAACACTGATATTAGGCTAGTACACTGATCAAAAGGGTTGATTTGGGGTTTTTAGGTTTTTGGTGGCAAATTGAGGAGAGGGCAATTTTGGGTGCGGGGATGGGACACAGTTTCTGCAGGGGGTTCCTTGGGGCGAGGTAGGAGACAGCGTTGATGCCTTTAACTGAAGTGAATGGTCAGGAATGAAAGGAAGAGAGCTAAAGAGAGCAAACAATGACTTTGAATTCTCTTTAGACAGTAGAAAACATTGAAATTAAACAAACTTAAAAGCAGAGCATGGCAAGCATGAATTCTTACTTTAACACTTCATTTGTTTAATGTGCAGAAGTAAAGAAAGGAAATGAATCACATAACAAAGCTTACAAGAACATTGAGAAACACACCATCAACACATGAGTCCACAAGAATCCCAAAGAGGACTGCAAAACCCTGGTCTTCCTTAGCCAAAAATTGCAGAGATACAGTGAAATAATACAATGATAGCTTCTCCCTCAAGAGTCCAACCTTCCAACCCTTGAAAATGAGTATGAAAGTACATAATATAGATGATCTAACCTATTTCCCTGCCTCTAGGGGTCGAGCTCACTATCCTAGGAGCTGTTTCAACCACTTCTAAACTTAGCACTACAAACTAGGCAATCATAACAACTTGCCTCTATAAACCTGGAAACCAATTCATTCATTTAATTTTCACCTATTTCATGAATGAATCTTCTAGAAGAGATACATAAGAGTAAAAGTGTCATAAAAGTACCATAATTACATCAAAGAGAATCATAATTCACCTCAAAAAGTCAAACTGAGTCAAATCTGCGTTTTCTGGGCTGTACAGTGCATTTCTGGGCAATTTTGCCTCACATGTCGCGCCCCCCTTCCTGACATGTCGCGCACATTTGGAGCCATGTTTGGGGCACTTTCAGGTGGCCAAATTGGGAAAGAGTAGGCTGGTTGGAAAGGTATATGAGTCTACTTTCCAATCCAACTTAAATTTTTGGATTTGGAGTTCATTTACCCTGTCAAAAATCAATTCTCCCAAGACAGCTTTCTGCAGTTCAAAAAGGTGGCAGAAAGTCAAATTTTGCATTTTTTTGACTTTCTGGAGGCCCAAAACTTCACAAAATCTCAAGTCCATCCATGAGAATATGTAACTTTGCATGAAAAATCTAGAAATGCTGAGTTTTTGTCAAATGGAGTTTCCGGGACGAAGGGTCTCACCGGGGGTGAGACCGTTAATGGGAAAAACCTGTGTTTGGCACAAAAAATTCACAAATGACAAATTTTTCTCCAAATTTCTTGAAATTTGGGCTGTGAGTCCCCAATCAAGTACCATGCTCATTCAAAGAAGCTTTGGCCAAAATTTGGAGTGGATCGGGCGTTTTCTTTCGTTTTTGTGCTTTGGCCAACCGTCCTTGGAGCACCTTCGTTCTCGCCGGTATTTTTGACATTTTTTTAAAACCATGATACCTGTGCAAAAAGTGAAGGAGGTTTTTCTTCCTTGGAATGTTGTGGACAAAAACCTCTCTCAGTTTTGAAAAATTCATCTTTGATTGCTCAGAAACATCATTTTAGTGAAACTTATCCCGATGTGTGGAACAAGGGTTTTGGTCGAAATGAAGCGAAATGAAGGGGATAAGGGGCTTCTAAATTCTTGAGGAAATTTTTGGGAGTAGGGAGGGATGTTAGGAAGTAGGAGAAAGTGGAATATCAGAGATTGATTGAGGGGAAGGGGTACAAAAGGGCAAAACACAGGCCCAACCTAGAAAATTGCCAGGTTGTAGCAAGAAACTAGGGTTTGTGCGAAAATGAGGATTTTGGGGGATCTGAGTGTTGGGAAGTGCTTGATAAGGTACATTAAGGATAGGGGAAGGTGTATGAACATCAGGAAACAAGTTTTTCCATTGATTTGACCGTCCAAGATAAATTGCCTTCAAAACCCTAGGAGAGGGAAATGAACCTTGCCTAGGCACAACTCAAGCATGGATAAGCTGTAAAATGACCCTATGGAACTTGACATGATGATGAAAACCCTCTGAATGATGATAGGCTCAGCTGAATAGTGACATAGGTTGGCATTTGGGCAACTTTGAAAAGAGTGAGAGCAAACCCTAGACCTAATGCCTAGTGACCAAATTTTGCTTGAAGATTCACTGAAATGACAAAATTTGACCTTGACACTTCAAAATCACTTTGTAAGAGCATATTTGATCACCGGAGGAAGGCTGGAAAGACTGACACTAACACCTACTACCGATCCAACTGAAAATCTCACCAAATTATCTCAGATCGCAGGAGCTTATGCCTCTGCAACTATTGATAAAGCGTCTGAGGTACAACAACTACTAAAGGAAAAGGAAGACCTGATACAAGTTTTGCAGCAACAACTGCAACAAGCCAATGCCAACAACGAAGCACAGAAACAACTTGAAAGATTACAACAGGAATTCCAGCGGATGCGGATATGCTACCAGAATAGTTTGGCTGAGAAAGAAAAGCAGTTACAGGATATGCAAGAAATGCACAAGGATGATCCTAAGCTTACAGAATTCATCGCAGATAGATTTCCTTGAACGATCAACTACTACAACAACAGGAAGCATTAAGCCAAAGAATATCACAGTGGAACTCATATTGTGAAATAAGTGATAAAATCACTAATCAAGCCGTGGATGTATGACATGATTATGATTTAATTGATAGACGAGTTACTGAATATTTGGCTTGGCAAGAAACAGAGGAGGGAAAAAGAGTAGGCGCACCAATAATAAACGACAATCATAAAGAAATACTCTTTAACAAATGGGATGCGCAAATCAGGGAAGCAGAGCAAGCAGCGGAAGAAACAACCACCACAACAAACAACCTTATTGATTGCATAAATGAAAATTTGCATAAAGCAAATCTGATCTCAGAAACCACTCCTGGGTATCTACCGAAAGTACAGCAATTGCAGGCAGACTGGAGACAAAAGGCTCGAGAAAAGGCAGAATCAATCAAAAGATTAACTAAGTTAAATTGGGAGTGTTACTGGGCGTATTTGGTAAAACTACACAGCAAGTGTATGCCCCTCAAATGCATCATCAACTCTGCCGAAAAGATGGCGCTAGCTCTTGCTGATTCCGTTTTCACAGGACAGTTGAAGTCTAAAATCAGCCAGCCGACCCTACTCAAGCAAATGCTGAATGCTTGTGATTTCAAGGATCAGATACAGAAGTAGTTAGTTGTTAAGTTTAGATCCAATATTAGTATTAATTTTGCTTTACTTTTGCCTAGAAAAAGGACGGTCATTTAAACCGTATTCTACATTTTTGTAATAAGTTATTTTTAGATTTAGTTAGTAGTATTTAAACCCTTCTCATGCATATAGAGAAGGGTCCAAAAATTTATCAAAAACTTGTCCTTAGAACATGTACTTTTGCACCCTCCGAGGAGGTTTTGATGAATGAATGGAACAAGATTTATCCATTTTTGCATTTAATATTTGCTACTAATGCTGCACTTCTGTACTCTTAGTGGATGTTGGATTAAGAAGAGATAAATCATTATCGCTTGAAGCTCATGAGTAGAACTAGTTATAAATGATACTTTTATCTCTTAACTATTTCTGCCTCTGTGTTAGAGTGATATTCAAGTTCAGTTGTTTATATATTAATGCGTGAATGCTTGAGTTATCATTTGGCACTTTTGTACAGTGATAGCTATTTATTTATGCTTGATGTATGAATATCTTATTATGCGATATGTTTTCACAACTATTTTGTCTAACTTCTTATACGAAGTGGTTTATCTATATTGAATTCTTTTCTCATAACAGTTAAATGATCTTTATTACCAATTGTTATCTGAAATCTTTTTAGATCGCATAACAGAAGAATTACACCCCGGGTTAGTGTAGACTTAGATATTTTTGTTTATTAGAATACAAATACATGTCATTAGATTAGAGTTAGAATTAGAGCATCTCACTTAGGAACTGTTAGACCAGAAATATCAATCCTTCACACACACACATATATTGGGAAACTGGTCCCATATCCCCAGTCAGACCCATTATACCAAACGGAAAAGGAGCTGCCAACCAAGGTCCAGACCGGGTGGGTATCCCCCTTGTTGTAGACCCGATTTTCGGGGCTTCTACACCTACCTACATCAAATATACAATTTAATTGTAGTTATTTTTGTTGGTATTTTCATTCCGCTTTCACAAAATTAGTAAGGTTTATTATTATTGAAATCATATTAATTAGGTTGTTATACTTTATCTTTACTCTTTACTTCTCCTATTTAATGATAATTTTTTTCATTTTATTTATTTAACTAATTAACAATTTTTTGTCCTTATAATGATTATTTTTACTAAAATGAAATATATATATATATATATATATATAGATTTTATGCATAACAAAATTGTAAAATATTTTATATAGCATAGTTATAATATTAAGGAACCTTTAAATAAGCACCTTGAGTAGATGGTTGGTTGATTAGTAGACCAACATATTATTAAGAAATATTAAGTAACTATATGTGATAAGTACCTTGTTTTATAATTTGATCCATACATTTCTCTTCTCCTTTTTTTAAGAAAGAAAGAGAAAGAGATAATAATAATGTCTGCAACTAATTAGAATAACTTAATTGAACTATCAAAGTACAACCGAGTTAAGATAGTAAAGCGCATCTAATGCATTTTCAATAAAATCCAATAAACTAAAATACAACGATGGTTAACCGAGCATAGGAGAAGTGTACAATCTAAATGAAATCCAATGTAAGAAACTACGTGTGGTTCCTTTTCGATTCTCCTTAATTTATGGATGCACTAGTAATTGATTTTTAATTAATAAAAAATTACTTTATTTTCAATTTCATGCACGTTCTAAAATGTATTTATTTGTCTAATGGATTTTACGTAACCTATTATATTTTTCTTTATGAAGTTTCCACTAGTATATATGCTTAATCATACAATCATGCATTTATATAACGTTTATCCTTATAAATAAAATGCATATGCTAGTTTATGATTTTCCCCATGTATGCACAACCACTGTAGTTAATCTCAAGGGTGTTATGCTTCATTATGCCGTTTAGGAATTACCATCCAATAAGTACTAATGGCGTCATGTTCACAAATTCCCTTCGAGCATCTAATTTTGTTTAGTGGGGGAAATGGTACAACAATTGAGAGCACATTCACTCAACTTGTTACTAGCTTGTTGAGAGACTAATGGTCACTGAGGAATAATTATAGCACCTTATTGTGCATTTTTTAACTAAACCTTATGGTTGATGAAATCTAGGGCCCACCCTCACAACAACATGCAATGTTTGGTGAAAAGTGTCATGATATTTTCGATGCAAGACATAGAGAATGAGTGCTAGTAGATAGAAATAGGAATGATGTACTTCCTCTCCCAAATTCCGTACAACCCCTTTACCCATGTGTGAATTGAATGACAAGCATATTCCCTGTGTTTGCACACGTTAAATAGTCCTATTGTGACAACCCTGGTACATTCTCCCTTGATTTTAGGTAATGTAATAATACTAGAAAATTATAAATGAGTATATTTTTTATGTAATGGCCTAAAGGGTGAGATCACAAATCCATGATATAATACGGAAGAGGAAATATGTACCAATGTGGTGTTTGCTGACACCATTAATTAATTTATGGTGCAATTATTAAAGAAAAAGAAGAGGGATATTCTAAGAGGAACATGAAGAGGCACCCCGAGGAAATAATCGAAAGGCAAATGCACAACAATGAGGGGGTTAGACCCCTTCTCGGTGAAGATCACGAGGAAGTATGGAAAGATATGAGTTAAGGGAATGGGATTCCTTGAAATAGGAAATTGTGACTAGGAGTGCAAGAAGATTAAGAGGAAATGAGAATGAGTGCTTGCCAAGGATTGGTTGAGAAACCATTCAGGGTGCTAGATAGGGTTGATAAAACACATGCAGATGGGTGCTTCCTGAGAGAGAGTTGATAAACCACCCAGGGTGATTGATGTGGGTTAATAAAATACTCTTCAAGTGCTTGACATGGTTGATAAACCACCCATTATTATGAATTTTGTTTTGCTTGATTAGCTGATAAACCACCCAATGACATATGTAATTCCCATCCTCTATATATTGGATATGACTTCCTGCTAAATATGTGAACCTATTGAAGAAATTCCCATTAGATTGTAGATTTGGCTTGGGGGTGATTACTGCAAGTAATTATGGTTGCAATGAGTCTATGGTTGGGTGGAAAATCAAATTCCCACCTTCAGTTTGGCCATTGGAATTATTGTAATTGCATGTATTAGGTGAGAGCTATGAAGTTAAGGTTTTCCTTATCAAATTCAATGCATGGCTATGGAAAATGTTGCATACCTGGAGGAATGTTGGTATATGAAACTACTGGTTGAAATGATTTGAATATCTTGTAGCTTTATATGAAATGTTGTCAGGCATCTGTAGCTAAATGCCTAAAACATTTCTCTGTATGGAATGTAGATATCATGTATGTGTTGAACATGCTAATAAATTACTCATAACCATAAAAATGGATTCCAATTTCCTATGTGAAAATGAGAGGCTAATTCCTTAATTATTTTCCTAAGGAATGAGTTTATCTGTGTGTTTATTCTAAGCCTACAGATTAATCTAAATACATGTGCATATAAAGAAAGATAATATATGTTAAAAGGAAATTGAATTCCTATGTTAAAACAATTTGACCATTACGTCTTATTTTATAAAATTGCAAGCTCAAGAAGGATAGATTTGTCCTTCTTCTTTCATGTGAACTTGTAAATGTATTTTTGTAGGTTGCAGGTCGAGATGGGTCAAGGTAGTGTAAAATCTTAAAAGGGATAGTAGAGGACACACACACACACACACACATAAATATATATGCACAGATGCTCAATTGTAAATATTTTACACAACGATTGAAGGGTCAAGTCTATCTAAAGCTCAGAAAGGATAGCTCAACAAAGCTGCACACATATTAATATAGGTCGTGGCTTTGGAGCCCCCAGCCAAAGGCTCTATTTTATATATATGTAAAAGATTTGAAATTTTGTCAAACACGCGAGAGTTGAAAACCCTGAGACTGGAGGAATATAACTTAAACCTCGTACACCCATATGGTTGGCCGCCATGATCGGAGGTGATAATGTTGCGGTTTCAAAGCCGTTGATCTCCCTATAAAGTTTGCACCATTGGATGACCTCAACATTTACCCCAGAGGTTTCAAAGGGAGATCGAGGAGGAAGTTCTGAGATTAAATCCCCGAGATGATGTGGCTTGTGGGCCCATTCATTTGTGACCAAGCCACATCACCTCAACACATCTACATCCATGAATTCCTGCGGTGTTTGGTGTAATACCATGAGGATTTTATTCTTCGGGTGATGTGGTAGCAGTGTGTGGGTGTGATTTTAGGAAATGTAGCGCACAAAAGGAGGGGTCCACGAAGGACACCAAGCCCCATGTGATTGGACGGAATGCTCCCTAATGGAATTAACGTGGTGATATGGTGGAGTGGGATTCCACGTCACCTTGAAAGTTTTTCCTTGATAGTTTTGATAGGGGACTACAAAGGATACTATTGAGATTTTATGATTGGGGTGAGGTGGCGTAGAGGGGCCCATGTGCCTCATGTATGTTATCTCTCTCTCTCTCTCTCTCTCTCTATATATATATATATATATATATACACAGACACACACATGTGGAAAAGTCTTACGAGTCATGGAAATGGGAGTGCCTATATAACATGACATCGGTCATGAACAGGTTGGAAATTTCCATGTGGGCAATGACATGGATGCCCAAGTGGGCACCACGTGGGAACAACGTAGGTACCATGTGGTAGGCTAAAGTGATGTGGCACTATCTAATAGGCCAAGCTTTACATGGATATATCTTTTGGTTCAGAAGCATGATTGAGGCAGCTTTTATATAGTTGTAAAGGTCTTGATAAGATGGACATAATGATATCATTAATTTTAAGTTTTCAAGAGGTTGAAAAAGGTCAAAATTTTAGATCCCGTTTCCATAACTATACCTTGGAGATCGGGGTAACATAGTAACAACCCTCTTTCTACCCTAATAGGACAATAGGTGGTTAGGGGATGTGTTACAAAGTGGTATCAAAGCTCTAGGTTCAAGCACTAGACCTATAAAGGCTCACATGCATACTCTAGATGAATGTTTGATGTGATTGTGTTGATGGTGTTGGACCCACCAACATTCAGGGGATCTCCTCGATATGAAGTCCTAACTAGACCTCACACCATTTGGAGTAAGAGTCCCAACAGTGGGCTTAAGTGTAATGCCTTGACCACAGTAACACGCAGAGGAAAGTATGATAAATTTGGGTGAGAGCAAGAGTGTGAACCTACAGAGAGTAAAGTGCGATGCATGAAGGTTCTAATACATGGAGTGGAAAAGGAAGTGCGCCCCTTAGAAGTCTGTAATAGTACACAACTTGAAAGGAACACATGAGGGGAATGACATCACAAACTAAAATGCAGAATAGTCCACAAATTAAAGTGATGAGTTAATTCAACAACACAGATTCAACAAGATTCATACAAATGCATACAAAGTAGTTCATAAGCATATGTGTAAGTTAAATAACATACATTGATAAAGTAACCAAAATAGTCCAACTACATTAACAACATATGCATGAAAGCATAATGGTTCTGATATTATTATTATAAGTGAAAGTTCCATCCATACATACACCATTGACGACCACTAGCCCCAATAGTGGAACATTACAGTCGAGAACACCTGCTCCTCCAAATAAGTATACTCACTCTACGCTATGGAGAAGCTAAGGCTCTTCACAATACCCCCAAGCCTTCTCTAAGCCTAAGCCTAGCCAAAAACTAGCCTCCCAAAAGCATGTTCTATGAGTTATGAGGTTCTATTTATACCAAAGGGTGGGGTGACCCTTGACATTCCCCTTTGTGACTCTTTGAATTCCCTCATGACTCTTCAACTGCTTTACAAGTAACTCATTGCATAAAATGATGACTTTTTACATTCAGCTAATGACACTTGGAATTTCACTTACAACATATTTACAAATAATATCACATTTTCCACATGTACCCATATAAGACAGAATAGGTTAGAGATAGCCTAACAAGACACAACACTATGATTCTGGAGTTTGGGGAAAGGCCAGCTCAGCAACATCCACTTGACGCTTCTCGGTCACATATTTGTGCCAATCTTGGTACTGTGTGATGGTGTCTTTATAGAAGCAGATTCTTGCCTCCATGGCATCCGGTTATATGGTCTTGGAACCTGTATCCAACTTGTTCTAAAGCATAAGCAACATGGTGTTGACCTTGACAGGACCATCGATGTACTTTTGCTTGTTGTGTGCATTCAGCTCCAAGTCTTCCTTTGTGGCCTCTTGCCTTAGCTACTCCATGCACTCATCGATCTCTAGCTAGAATTGGTTCTGGGTTTAGCACCGGTTAGGGTATTGATTGACGAGATCCTATGCTTGCTCACCATGACATCCAAATTATTGTACAACAACACATATGAGGCCTATATGTTACTGATGAATGGGGCAAGCTACTCGTAGTTATGGATCAACATCCAGACCTTTGCTTTCTCCATCTCTTCCTGTGTCTTCATCTTATTTACTAAGTCAAGTGAGGCCCCTTTGTACCACATTGTCCACTCTTGTACATAGGCGATGGAAGCATGTATCTTCTTGAGAGTTCGAACAAACTCTTTGCTCCACTTCTATAGGCCATGTGCATGGACAATTGCTTTATGCATGGTGACAAATCCGTTATATAGCTTCTGCATGATACCCTCAAGTGTTGATACTGCAGCAAGTACCCAAAATATTTATGTTACATTTGTTACACTTTTCTCTCAGTGGGAGAATCAGATTACCTTTATAAACGATGCGCTATGTGAGGAATGTGGAACAAGCCTAGATAGCAGGGGATAGATTCAAGGGAGTTCTAAATTATCCTATGTGAGCAGGGCGAAAGCTGGTACTTCGGTAGCACAGTTACGGGGGAATACTACTTTTTAAGCTGCCATATTCTATTTTCAAATTATCACTACATTAGAACATAATATGGTAATTTATACTTAATGAAGCTGGCATATGGGTTGTTTATGCATAGTACCTATTCCAGTTGAACCTAGTCCATAGAGTGGTTTATTGGCTCTACCTCTTGCCTGACAGCCTGCAGGTTCTTTGCCAGTTGTTCATTCTCTACTGTGAGGTAACTAACATTTGAGCTTGTTGCTCCTACATATGCCAAGCTGGCTTCGGTAAGGGAAGTTGGATGCTTCTTGGTGTCTGAAACTATCACCTTTTCCTTAATGAATGCAGGTGATGCGTGATCATCCATAAATTTCTTCCTTTGCGCCTGTACAATCTTCTTTCATGACTTGTCAAATGATAGATTTTACACATCCATAACCAAATCATCATCAAAGAAATCAATATCTATTTTCTCACTCGGGATTGGTTCTGACTCTGGAGGTGGTGGAGACTGAGAGATGACCTCTGGTGCTCTCAGCATAAGATTAGTGTCTTCATTTTGTGGCTCCTATTATAACTCAATTTCTATCACTTCAATCAATTGCTCCATATGCTGAGCAAGCTCCTGATCCTGCATCTGTTCACTCTCTTCTTTAGTTGTTGGTTGTTCCAGCTCATCTACCTGTATTGGTATTGTTTCCTCCGTCATCATGCCTTGCCTTTGTTCTTCTTCTTGCTTCTACTTCTCTTCTCTTTCTCTCCTCCTCAACTCTTGGTCTTCCTTCAACTTCTTTTTTGTCTCCTGCAACTTCAGTTCTTCTTCCCGCAACCTTTTCTTTTATTTATTCCTTCACTCTGCTCTCTTCATCCGCTACTCCCTCTTTGCTTCTACTGCCAAACCTGCCTTCTCCAAGATAGGATCGAATTTCATCTTGCAGCTTTGCTCTCCCTTTGGGTCCTCAAAAACCTTCCTCTTTCCCTTGTCCTTCAATGAATTGTTGCCTTCTTTTGCTATTGTTATTGCTCATGGAGTTTGGAGGCATTGCAACAATACCTCCAAGGGCCCTCCTCTGGCCAATGACAAGCTCTGTGGATCCATGGAAAGTAAACTCTCACACAATGGTCCTTGCAAATACCATGGGGATCATAAGGATTAAATTTCATGGTGTTGAACTCGAATTTCACTATGTCCTTAGCTTCAACATCAACATATTTCAAGCTCTTAATCTTGTATAACCCGATCCATAAAGGAAGAGTGGACCATGGTGCTTTCTTCTTCCTATGTAGTCCTGCTGACAACTCTGTAGCGAGGTGGTATGAAACTTCTTGCATGATCAACGTGTCAGTGGCATACCTTGGTAGAACATGCAGAGGCTTCTCTCTGCGAAACACTCTAATGAAGGTGCCACCTAGTGAGGCATACCAATTTGCAATGTTTACTATCGCCTCGATTGTTCTCGAGACATGCAAGGTGGTTCCTGCTCAAAGATAATCTTGTATAATGGGATGATAAAATGGTGAGTTGGCGTTTCCATCACTCCTCGATAGCTTTTGTTCGAAAGAAACTTGCAATAGATGTTGACGAAAGTATCTTTTGTTTTCCATGTGCAGCTCATGCCAGGGAACTGCTACTGGGCACAAATTGCATCTAGTAAATATGTAGACATGTAAAACCTTGCTTGCTCATTCTTGGGTGGATTCTGAGCCTTAGCCACATGGGTATTCAACTGATGAGCCAACAAATCTGACCAGTTGAATGGCCTCCCATCATTTACCAATTGGTCCAGTAAGACCACCCACCCTTTAGGAAAGGTTTATGTTTTCTCTTGACCGTATATTTTGCAGGAAAAGATGATCAAGAACTGGTATTGTTAACATGGGTAGGTGTCTGTCTAAAATTTAATGGCTCTTTCACCCAACGCTTAACAATATCTCTTGGCTTCACATAGCTATGGTTGGCATAGAAGAGTGAGTCCATGTGCTTCAGTAGCTCGGGAAAGTGATACATTTGTTGAAAGTTATCTGCCCTGAAGGTGGCAAGCTCTCTCCCATTGACACTACTCAATGCCATAGTTTGTTCATCTGTGTTTGAGACAATCCATTTGATGATGTCTGTACATGGGAAGATGGGGTACTTGCATGCAACCTTGTATAACCCTGATCACTGGATGCTAAGATAAACATGTCGATCCTCTAAGTCTTCCTTGAAGTCCTTTACAAAAGTGTCTTTGATCTGCTGCCATGTCATAGTTGTTCCCTTCTCAATGATCCAAACTTAAACATGAACGTAACAACTTATAGATATAATCATAAACACAAAGATGTAGCAAAAAAACACTTCATTTCATTAATAGAGAAATATTGAACTATGCTTACAACCAGAATGAAAATAAGATAGCTCGAGTGATGGTAACCTATCTCTCAGAAGAGATGTGGTGGTGACATGCCTCTAAACTGTGTTACAATGAGGCTCAAGGGCATATTTATTATTCGAAATCATGAGAAAACCTTAAAAAACCAAAACCCTAACCCTAGGAGATGTAACACCAAGAGTTTGTGGGCCCCGTTGGGGTTAGTTGGGCAGCCAACTTCCCGGGGTCGTAACTTGGTCATATTATCTTCGTTTGGTGCATATGATACCTTGTTGGAAAGGTCTCTTCGAGTTCTATGGGTTTCGCCACAAGCCCCTATTTATGGTAAGGGGATTACCGTGGACCCCAAGAAACTTCGTTTAGGGGGTCAAAATTGCTCCGGATGTTGAGGACCTGAAAAATTGCTAAAAAAATAGTAAATGCTGAAATGAACAAGGAAACAAATGAAACTGATTGAGGGGTCTAGGTGGAATAGGTGGGTGGCCACCAATATCCACTTGGATCATTCTTCCCCCTTTAGGAAGCAATGGTCCCCATTGCGTACATAACCTCCATGAGGTGAAGAAATTTTTGTTGATCCTGGTCCCTGGTAAAGGAGTTGGCCTGCTTTGACAACTCGATATAGTTGTATCCTTTGTTGGCAAGTGTTCTTGATCTATGTGTCCATGATCTAATCAGTTGTGGCTTGTTCCATGCAGTCGGAGGTGAGCTCTATTGGTGTGAGTTGTTCTGCAATGTCAGATGTGTCCAACAATGGTGAAGGTATGGTAAAAGGTGATCTACATTGAACACTCGGTGCAGACCAAGAAACAATGGGATGCTGAGGTCGAAGGAATTGTCATCGACGACCTTGTTGATGGTGTATGGACCATACTGGAGCGGTGGGGTCCAACAGGGCGCTCCTTCAATAAATGTAGCCAAACTTTGTCACACACCTAGAACTTGTGTGGCACTCGATGTCAATCATGGCACTACTTGTAATTAGCATTGGGACTATCCAATATATCATGGACCTGCTTACAGATGTGTTGAATGTGCTCAATGAAGTTGTCAACCCTTTAAACTTCAGATTGAACATGAGCCGAATCTACTTGAGTTGTTGCAAATGGTATGACCACATCAATGGGGCATAATGGCTGAAATCCCAACCCTTCAGGAAAGGGACTATGGCCTGTTGAGTTGCGGAGAGCTCTGTTGTAGCTATGTTGGACATAGGGGATACTTTCATCCCATGTGCGTGGATGATTTAAGTTGTACATGCGCATAATGTGTATGATCGTCTTGTTGACAACCTTTGTTTGGTCATTAGTTTGGGGACGGAAATCCGTTGACTTACTGAGTTTTGTATCCAACATTGACCAGAGACTTGACCAAAATGCACTTAGAAATCTGCTGTCCCGATCTAAGACAATGGACTGTGGGATCCCAAAGTGTACCCACACTCACTAAAACAAGAGCTTGGCAGTGGCCTTTGCTGTGATACTCTTCTTGATGGCCATCTTAGAGAACCTATCCACGACCACGAAAATGCAATCGTTGTCGTGCTTAGTAGAAGGAAGGCCCGACATGTAATCCATGGAGACAGATTCCAAAGACTGGCTAGAAGTAGGAAGAGGAGTATATAGACCTTGCTTCTTGATTGTTGGTTTAGCAATGGCGCAGGCAATGTAGGATCTAATGTACTTCCCAACATCTTGACGAAGTTTCAACGAATAAAAAATACTTCTACAATATCGCCAGTGTTTTCCCTACTACGAAATGTCCAACGACCCTACTATAGTGCACCTCCAAAATCATCTTGGCACGCTCACTTGAAGGAACAAAGATGTGTCCTAGGTGGCATAATAGTGCATCCTGAAGGTGAAAATTTGGAACTTGCTTCCCTTCCAGGAGTGTCTGATATATGCTACTGAATTCTAGTTCGCTCTTGTAAAGATGCAGCCACCCCGATGTCTCATGCCCATAGGAGTCAAGCACAATGGTCAGTGCCATGACTGGTGGTCAGATGAGGAAATTAACGACATTATTAGTGCTTCCCTTCTTATACTTAATGTTCAAATGGAAATGTTGCAAATAGGTGGACTATTTCTAATGGCGATCGTTTTGCAACTTCCCTTGTGTTTGTATGAACTGTAGAGGTCGGTGGTCTATTTGGATGACCATTTCCTTCCCTAGAATGTAATGCTTCCATTGACGGTAAGCCTGCAAAATGGAATACATTTCTTTGTCGTAGGTGGGGTACTTTCAGACTGTGTCTGAAAGTGTCTCACTGTGGTAAGCCATTGGAATAAATGGGAGTATAATTGCAAAGTGCAGAAACCCAATCAATTTTAACAACGTTTGTATTACTGTGAAAACAATGGATATGTGAAGTGAGATTGGATATGTGAAGTGAGATTGTAAGAGAGAGGAAGTCTCAACTTTTCCAAATATGTGTACTAGGTTTTATTGGGTTTTATGAATTGGAATATGTTTTTGTTCTTGAACTTAAATGGCTTGTAGATTTCATTAACAATATAGACTAAAGTGAATTGATGTTTGATTATTTGTATTTTAAGTATAGATTTCAGAATATTATAGAAATTTAAACGATATGAAATTAATTGTTTAACTTTACAATATTCTAGAATCTACAATCAAATTACTAACATTGTGGTTAGTGGAA
Organism: Pinus taeda; assembly: GCA_000404065.3. Classification (NCBI taxonomy): domain Eukaryota; kingdom Viridiplantae; phylum Streptophyta; class Pinopsida; order Pinales; family Pinaceae; genus Pinus; species Pinus taeda. Next base: position 46,725 of record APFE030059784.1, read on the forward strand.
TGAAATGACTAGTCACAGGTTCAATTTAGTTATGAAATGATTGGTGGTCGGATGAAGACAGTGTCTTTTTGACCTTTGAGTAAAGTGAAGCATGAAAAAGATTCAGGTTCAAAGATCGGATGATGCATATTGATTAAAAGAAATTTAAAATTATTTTAATGTCTAAAAGTTTAGAGACAGTCTATTGGACAGATTGCTTCACCATCTGATTCTTGTATTCAGTATTCAGCCATTTTCGTGAAGCCTTACAATAAAGGCTGTCACCTTCTCAATAAATGCTCCCAGTTTCTTAACAAACCCCTAGCTAAATAAATTATCCCAAAAACTAGCTGCCAGATGATCTGCATAAATTTCAGTCCTTTTCAGCACTTTTTCTGAAGCCTCACTATAAACGCTCCCAACTTCTCAATATATACTCTTAACTTATCAACAAACCTATAAATGAATAAATTATCCCAAAAACTAACTTACATAACTTTACCCTATTTTTAAAAATCTCACGTTCTAAAATATAAAATGCTTTGTGTTTTCATTTTTATTTAAAAGAAAAATCCAAAATCCACCCTTTCTTACTGGGAAAGTTGGCAAACAAGACATGTCATCCATCCCGTCCTCTCCCACTCTTGTTTTCCTCTCCCTCGTTTGTTCTGCTACCTACAATTGACCGCTTCTGGCCGCCTAAATTGACTATTATTATTATTTTTAAAAAAATGGACTTCTCGCCCACCGAACGATTCTTGGCCAAAAAGGTAGCAGGGCGTCATCAAAATCATGTGTACTCAATTTTACTGTATGAATTGATTGGGCGCATGTAATTGAACAAAGTGGTCTTTAGATAGGTTTTTTTTTATTTCTCATTATTAGTTTGAATAATCTTTTATAATTTTCTGTATGTATACCTGGTTTGAATAAATCTTTTATAACTTTTTGTATGGACAATTTTACACTTTTGGTCAATTAAGAATATGTGTTCTTTTTAAAAGCCTAGTTCATATTAAAATGGGAATATTGTATCTATATTTTTATCAATTTTCGCAATTAAATTATCATATAAAGAAGATTTATCGCACACATTTAATTTATAACATTTATCACATATTTAATTTATAACTTGTTAAGTTTTTTTGGTTTTTGTTTTTTATTTATTATTTATTTTATAAGTAAGATATTTTTAATAAAATATAATTTTTCCTTCGTTATAGTGGAATTTTAATAAATAACATTTTTACCATAATTATAATGACATTTTATCGATAAAAAATGTAATTATAATGACATTTTATCGATAAAAAATGTAATTATAATTTTATTTTATTTTTATTTCCTCTATGGAGTGTTAATAGAGATTGGATGGGGCGTTGGAGGTGTGAGTGGTAAGGTTTATTTCTTGGTTTTAGTATGTTTATCAATCGATCTCGAGTTAGAGAGAGCTCTCCTTACGGGCTTGCTCAGTTGGTTTTCTTTGTGGGGGGTGGAGGAATTTTATAAGTCTGGTTTTCTTTGTGGGGGGTGGAGGAATTTTATAAGTCCTTCCTTTGCAGGATTTGGGAAGTTGGTGTTATGGTTGTGCGTTTGTCATTGGGAGTCGAAGTAGAGTGTGTCTCCTAGCGGTCTGGCATGCAGAGTCTGTAAGTTTTGCTTCCTTTTTTCGGCTTTGGGTCTTTGGGTCTTGGTAGCTTGCGTTCCCCTCTGGGTTCAGTCATTCTAGGTGTGCTCTTCTTTGACCCAATTTGGTTTTGTCTTATGTTCTGAGTGTCTTTTGTTTGTTTGGTTTGAGGCTTGGGGCTTTGTTTCTCGACTCCTTTAGTGTTATACTACGAGTGTCCATGTTGCTAACTCTCTAAATATTTCGTTGGGGAATTTTGGTGTGGGCAGTCTTTTTTGGGGTGTTGTGTGGGTATCTAGGGGTTTCGAATTTGAGTCTAGCTGTTGTGTTGTGGTATGTTGGGCCGAAGTCTATGCTAGGTTCTGAGCCTGGGTGAAGGGTTCTATCGGTCAAATGTGGAAGAGTGCAAACCTTTCGTTGAGTTCTTGTTGCCTCTAGTGTGTGTTGGTGGTCTATTCTCCAAATAAAGTCACTTTGTTTGGGGCTATTGTGAGAACTCTAGTTGTTGGTGCCATGACCTGGTAGAAGATAGGGGTTGGTTGTTTTGTCCTTTTGCAGGCAGGGGAAATCCCTATGAAGATCTGCCTTAGACCCTCTTTGATTCTGACATGCCTCCAAGGCAATGTTAGCGAAGTTGAAGAGGTGGTGGCAACATTGCTCTAGTTGTTCAAAAGGGCATGTCATTGTTTTTCCATGAGTCAGTTGCTTAATACTTCAACATTGTCCCTCCTGACATGCATTTGGAAATTAGATATTTGGACGTGAATGCTGGTAAATAAAGGAAATTGATGTTTGACTCAGAGCTCCTTGAAGATTTGGGTGAATGGGTTTTAGACACAGGTCATAGAAGAGGCAGGAAGAAACAATTTCTAAACTCAGTAGCCCTTCATTGGCAAAGGAAGACTCTGTTGGGTTTAGTCCTCAAAGACAAATCTGTGGAGAAATACAATCTCTTTGCATCATTAGAGGATGTTAAGAGAATGCTTCGTAATCTACATTTCATGGTGGACGAAATTTATGCCCTACTAAGGCATGTAGGAAGTCATGTTTCTTGTGAGTCAGAGGGTGTTGGCCATGAGGAGTCACCTAGTTCTAGTGTTCGTGCACTAGTAATGGTCTCCTCGTCTGATAAGGATTAAGAGAGTTTGGTTTCAGCAGTTTCGAGAACAGTGACTTCCCAAGCGATGTTTCACGTGTCTCTAGCTAACTCAACATGGGCAATTTTCAAACGAGATGATGACAACAAATTATGTTGCAGCTTGTTTTTTTTGGCAAGATAGTATGTTTTTCCCCCATCAATCAGAGGTTTTTTGGTAGTTCTATGAGGAAAGGTGCCTCCTGCTATGCATATTTTGAAAATTGGTTTTGGTTACTCGGCTATTGTTGGGTTCACACCATGTCTTCTAGTTGGTCTTTGTTATGGTTTTGTCTTGTAAGCCCAAATGGGCAATGCATGTGTATTAGGGTATATGTGTTTAGTTATCTTGAGTCTTTGCGGGAGAGGTAGCATTTCCCCAACTGGAACTCCCTCAGCTCGCACTGGTTTATCCATGTATCTTTGTTTGAAAGTCTAATATAAAGCACTAAATTTTACAAATATATATATATATTTGGAATAAACATCTCATAACTTCTTGTATGTATACTTTTTTTAATTGAAGAACTAAACTAGCGTAGCTATATAAATCAAATGGCAACTAAGAGTTGATAGGCATCAATCCATAAGAATCATCAAAACACTTACTTCATTATTCGTCTCACATTGTTAAAACTAAGAAAATCACAAAATCTCTCTAAATTATAACTTTACTATTATTATTGTTATTTATTATAAAAAGAATTAGTATAAAAGTTAAACATATATACATTTGAAAAAACATGAAACAAGGTTCTTAACCATGTAGATTTACTTCTACTTTAACATAAAGATTCTTAATATATAAATAGGCTTTGTTGCAATAACATGACTTATCAAAATTGCATGCCCAAAAAGCTATATCTTGTAGAATTGAGGCTTCTGTGATCCATTATAATTGTAAAAAGAGCTTCTGCATAAATCACATAAAAAGATCATTGTCGACGCGTTTCGAACCAACCAGTGTGGTTCATCGTCAGGACAATAGGCCTTAGAGCATGCGGACAAGACTAAGCATCATGTCTGCATAGAGGAGGCCAAAGTCAACACCATCGGGGGTCCAACCTACCTTCTAGCCAAGTTTCTGGCTCTCAAGCTGAAGCCCCTTGTTGGCCGCACTGAGTCCTTCGTGAAGGACTCTGCATCCTTCATCATGGATCTCAAGG
>APFE030059786.1:0-17634 GCA_000404065.3 Pinus taeda
ACCTTTACAATATGTTTTGTATATATTTACTTCACTACAGTCAGAAACTCAGAAACATTTTGAACGATTATGGGTGAACATGAAACTTTATGGCGTAATATATGTTTAAATTTCGGTTGGTACATGGATACCAAAATAATATATGTAGATCGTTTTACTAAATTATAGATGTCAAGTAAAGTTAAAGACCTTTAAATGATTTTACTTCTGATAGGAATTAAAACAATATAAATCTGTTTCATTTATGCATATGAAAATGAGAAATAAGTAAAGTTAAAGACCGTTAAATGATTTTACTTCTGATAGAAATTAAAACAATATAAATCTGTTTCATTTATGCATGTGAAAATGAGAAATAAGTAAAGTTAAAGACCGTTAAATGATTTTACTTCTGATAGAAATTAAAACAAAATAAATCTGTTTCATTTATGCATGTCAAAATGAGCAACTGAAGTGGAAGACAGGAAGTGAATACACCCTAAATAAAAGTCCAACTACATGCATAGAATATGACAAATTATGTTATGCTATAGTATCATATGTAAAGAATACATGAGTTATTTTGAATATGCTGATGCACATTTTACAAATGCATGGGTAAGTGTATGATTGCAGGTAAACTTGCAGATAGACTATGATTGCCGGTAAATGATCTAATTTCCGGGATGACCACCTGATGACAGAACCTCAGATCGATTAAAGCTCAAAGTGATTCTATGATAGGGTAGTAGCCCTAATTTTTACTGGGAGGGGTGGAGGTGTTACCCACCGTTTATCCTCCGAACCCTGGAGTCATGGGAGGACTGTGCGAGTCACGCTCCCCAGACGTGTGATGATGACTGCCGGATGCCTACTGGGAATCAGGTCGATATAGCCGACGCTGTTACCTTCGTGTTATGAATGGTTAGGTCAGTAAAATTGACGCCATGGCATACTCTAGTAGAGGACGGATAGGATGGGAGCAGAAGAGATTAGGAAGGATAGGATGAGTTTGAATAGCTTGGGGACCTGGATAGAAAAGGTCACGTCCATTAAAACCTTGAACCTAAAGCTCTAACTTCGGGACGAAGTTTTCAAAAGGGGGAATGTATGTAACAACCCATTAATAAAATTTTAAAACTTTAAAACTTTATAATATATATATATATATATTAAATTTTATAAAGTATATCATTAGACTTTATAAATTTATAAAATAGATCATTAAAAACTTTATAACATATATAAAGAAACGTTATAAAATATCTCACTTAAATTTTGTAATATATATAATTTAAATATTATAAAATACGTTAATTAAACCTTATGACAATAATAAATATAAAGGGTACCAGCGAACTTATATCGTAGCTATCCCAGACCAACTCAATACTTATTACAGAGCACAGAGGAGGGTGGAAAGATCTGAGAGCCTTCAATGCGTGGAAGGCGGTGGCTGCAAGTGGGAGGGCGGCCACCGCCAGGCCGGTAAATAAATAGCAGGGGCTTGAACCGAGAGAAGGGGGGAAAAACAAGAGAGGAGCAGAAATTCACCAGGAGGAAGTTAATTATCCTTTGGAAGAGCTTAAGCTGTTTGAGGTTCTGGGCACGAAGGGATAGAGAATTTCCGTTGTGAAGTTTTCTGGATTGAGCAGCTAGGTTGCTCAATCTGGTTGGGTGGTATTGGTCTTTCGGAGACTAGATCAAATCAGCATCCGCAGCACCAGCAGAATCAGCCGTAGTTGAGGTAAGTACCAATTTAATTTTTTCAGGCTTTCTGTACTTCCGATTCTAGTTAATGTTTAAATTTGGTCTCTACAATTTCTGAGCCCAGAAGGCTCACTGGGAGGGTGACACAACTCCTAGAGGAGGTGATGCAGTCCTAGTCCAGAGCTGGGAACAGTCATCGCTGCACAACACTGGGGACAACGCAGTAAATTGTGGGGTTTGTTCATCCAATTACTGGATTTGCCAAAATATTTGTCTCGAATAGAGGTACTTCTGCAGGGGTTATTCTCTGTTGGGTGAGCCGGATTTGGCACCCTAGCTATGTTCAAAAATTTGCATAATAATAAAATCTTCATATCTGCTGCAACGATTTTCCCACATTGGGTTTTTTCGGGGATGTATAGTCCAAAAATAAGTGTGTCCTTTGTGTGGCTGTCTCATTTATTTTTTAGTACTTGATCTATATATTGGTGTAGGTTGCAGTGTATTTGCATTAATATTTTCTGAATAATTTTGAAAATAACTTGTTAAAATGAAGAACACAAGTAGGTAATGCAAATCAGTTTACTGCAGTAAGATTTCTGATTTGTTAGATTTAGAAATTTCCACATTTGGAAGGTCCTGGAGGTGTATTTGATTATGTACATATGAAAGTATATTATTGATTGGGATTGTGTTTGTACAGGTGAATCTTTCGAAGGTCTTGATAACATGTTGGTTACCAATCAATTTGATTGGGAGAGATTGGTTATCCTTGATCTGCATAGGGTGAGTGGTTCACCTTCCCCTATAGTTGAAGATATATGCATAGGATGAGGGGTTTGCATTCCCCTGTGATACCCCATGATGATATATGAGAGCATTGGGTGAGTGGTTCACCTTCTCCTATGGCATATGAGGAGGATGGGTGGTTCACCTTTGCCTATGGCATATGAGTAGGATGAGTGGTTCACCTTTTCCTGTAGATGCCCCAACATACATCCTACCCATGTAGTCCGGGACTCATGAGAAGTACATCTCATCTAGCCAATGAGTTGGGAAAAGTGGATAGGGACCATAACACTACAGATGGACGCATCGTGTACTGCTGTACTCCCCATGTCTAGGATGCTTGGTGTTCAACAACTTAATCTGGGATCAAGTCCGATTGGGGTTCTATCCTTAGTTATGTGGACTGACTTTTGTCATTGGATAGTGGCAAGGTCTTGTGACTCACTGTCGATCAATTCTTCTTCATTATCTATATTAGTGTTCAACAGAGTGAGTTGAGATGAGATGCAGAGATGGTACATGATGACAGGATGGCATGATGATCGATGGTCAGATATTGGCATTTGGAATTCTCCCTAGTTGAGAGGGAGTGTCAAAATTGGAAACTTGGGCCAAATTCCACTTTGGATAGCTCATTTGATGGAGATAATTATTGCATTGAAATTCCTTTTTTCGAGAGGACCAAAATCAACCTAAAGATCACTAATTTTGGACAAAGAAAAATATGTTTTTGAGGTCAAACCCATGTGTAAATTGTCAAGGTCAACCACATCATCAAGTAGGCTCATGAAGCCCAAGTGACATGTGTTTTGACCCTCAACGACCTAAATAAATAAGGATGACCTCAAACCTCATTTGGCAACTCATCAACTCACACATCCTTCTCTCTCCTCATTTGATTGGTTCGTACAACTATTGGGTAGTTGATTTTTCTCACATGTGTGGCAGAAGGGAGGACGAAAATTACAAGGCCGAAAATCTGAAGTTTTTTTGCAATTTGTCTAGGGTTTGACCAACACTGAATTTGAATTTCTGGGTAGATTTTGAATTCGATTTTCTGAGAGAATATCTGTCTTAGCATGCCTCATTTATTGGGACAAGAGCCGAGGTGATCTAGGCACTTTGACATCTATTAACCGCAACCCTCTTTCACTGGAGGGTTGACTTTAGGTTGACCAAATTTGACTGCAGATTTGTCCACTGTTTTGGGATGACTTTGACCAACAATAGGGGCTGAGTTCCTCTCTCCTTTGAACGAGCTGTTTTGGGGAAGTTTGACCTGACTTTGACTGTTGTTGACTTTTTGGTTAGGTATGATTTGACTGCTATTGATTGAGGGCAAAATTGCAGATTTGACAGGGCTGTTTTGGAGAGTGATTGGGCAAGTCAATTTTGACTTTGATTTTGTATAATTTTTCTCTCTCTCTGCTGAACATTTGATATAATAATAAGAAGAATTGATCAAAGGGTTTTCCACATCTTGGGGTTTTCTCTTGGCATTCGCCAAATGTTGGTGTTCTCTTGTCTTGACTTGTCTTCTGCATTTATTGTTTATGTTCTTTCTATAGTTACTGTCAATGTGATTCATGGTTTATGTGATTGCTATTGGAAAATTAATTGGAACTTTTCATTAGGGTGCTAAAAGGACATTGAAGTAATTTTTGCAAGCTTCAAACACATCGTTGTTATCTAAACTTAACAAAAGGACAATCTAATCCCATACATATCCAATATAGATTCCGCTCAAGAAATGCATGAAGCCCTTTCCAAGTTATTTACCATCAAGAACATTGGTCAGATAGTTAGCCTCAAGAATGAGCTAAGGACAATAAAGATGACAAAATATGATACCGTGTCATCGTATTTTGTAAGGATATCTAGAATAAGAGATGAAATCCAAGTGATTAATGAAGTTGTACCAAAGAAAGAACTTGTGATTGCTACACTACTAGGTCTACCAAAATCATGGAGCTCATTTGGATCAGGAATTAGCAGTTGGAAAGACACACCTACCTTTGAACAAATGTGGATTGCATGCAGTGAAGAAGAAGCCCACATCTCATTAGTAAATAACAAGAAGGAGGATGAAGAAGACAACATTTCAAATGCCTACACTGCTCAACATAAGAAGAAGGGCATATTCAAGAAGTTTAAAGGACCTAAGAAGAAATTTGACCTATCCAAGATTGAATGCTACAAATGTCATAAGATGGGTCATTACAAAAGTCATTGCCTTGAAAATCAAAGGAATAAGAAGAGAGAAAGAGAACATGCAAATGTCGCTAATGAAGCTCCACCAAAGAAGAACAAGATAGAAGAATTCGAAATCAAAGACTTATTTGTTAGAGACTCTTAGGGATACTATCCCTTGCATATCCTACTTTAAGTTTTGCAATTTTTTCTTTTATGTTTTGATTTTCATAGTTCATAGATTCAATATATCTTGTTAGAATCTTTTAAGTTGTTTTGATAAGTTGTAGGTATCCCTCAGAAAGACTGGATTAAGAGGGAGCCTTCACCATTTTACCAAAAGATAAGTATATTGTTCTCCGTTTTTATCTTTCATGCTTGGTTTCCTCCTCACTTCGAGATTTATTATTGTTATATACTCATAACCTTTTTATATTTTCCTTGGTAGGAAAACTTGCAGCATACATAAAGGGTATGGAGGAAACTTCAAAGGATAAACTTGAGTCATGAAAGAAGCTCTGTTGCAAAGGAAGCCTTTCAAGAATTGTTCTACTACAAGGTTTGTTAAATAACAACTAAGGGGTTTTGAATCTTAAAGATTCTTGTTAGGGTGATTAATCATTACATTGAATCTACCCTCGTTCTACTATGTCTTGCCATTTGATCATTCTTGTGAAACCCTAAATTTTAGGGTTCTCTGTAAAACCATAGCCTCTTGATGCTAAGGGTATGTCAAAGTTGATTATGAAACCTTAGTATTCTTAGGGTTTGTCTAGGACATATAATGAAATCCTATTCTTTTGAAGTTTAGGGTTTTGGTAATGTCGTGATAATACCCCAATTTTTTAGGGTTTTATGTTAATGTCTAGGTTATATAATGAAATCCTAGATTTTCATTGTTTGGTGAATTAGGGTTTATGAACAAAACCCTTGCAATAGTTATAGTAAGATCCCAGGGAAGAAACCCTAGGTGTATATTTGTCCGTATGATCGAAACCCTAGTTAGATTAAAATTGTTGTATTTCTATCTTCGATGTATTGATGTTTTTGTCTTGGGTTTACCTAGTAGGTATGGATATTGATATGAGACCCTAGATATCAATGAAACCCTAGATATGTATATGCAAGTATGTTATCTTGATAGTTGATGAAATCTAGGGTATATATAACGAATCCCTAGTAGAGATTGATATTCTAGGGTGTGATAATGAAACTCTAGTAGTATGTTGTTTTTCGGTGATTAATATGATTTAGTTTTGATGATAAATTCTAGGGTTTGCAACAAACCCTAGTAGAATTTGACATGTATATCTAAGAGAATATTGTTGAGACCTTAGATGTATAGTACTATGATTGGATTGATATCTTGATTAAGTTGCTTTAAGTCTTAATGATGGAGTATAGGATTTGTGACAAAACCTTAGCAAGTTGTTGGAATCTAGAATAAAAAAGATGTGACCATTGTTAATTATGAACGTAACTAAGTTTAGGTATTTGATGTCTAAGGCTTGAATGTTTTGATGCTTACATCGTAATGAAATGATTTCAATTGACTTCATGCTTCTATCTATTTGTGTTTGGTTGTACTTCTATTAAAATTTTGCATGTACATAATCTTCAAGATGTTGAAGATGTTCGTAATTAAAGATGATAATAATGATGAGCATGACGAAGGAAGCTGTAAGAATGATGATGATCAAGATGACCTTGATGACATGAGAAAGAATGAAGTATATCCGATGTTTGTGTTCTCCCTAAGTTGAGAGGGAGCTTGGATAAGGTACATCTCCCCAGTTAAGAGGGAGGGATATTATGACAGCCATAAGTAAATACCTTGAATAAAGAATGAAACTGAAGAATGAATGAAAGTACTACAGATGTATTTGAAAACAAAAGATTTGAAATGTACTGAGGCTGTATTTGGTGCTACTGAAGAAGTGAAGGAAGAAGAAAGCTTTCGACAAGTTGTATTTGGATAACTTGATGATTAAGGACCCCGAAAGTTTGTGTTTACTTGTATATATACATGAAGGTTTATTACTAATTGGAGTTGTGATTGTGCAGGATCTCTCCGTAAAAAGATTGAACATTTGAAGCATGCTTGGAGTAGTGGATATATATTTGATTTAGTTGATAAGGAGAGATGAAGCATCTTGTGGCAACATGGTAAATTCAGATTAACATGTTCTTAGCATAGGACAGTCACATCAATTTTTATATAGCCCAATTATTAATCCATAGTAATCACATCAATTATAATCGTGATGATCGTAACTGAGAAAATAACATAGAAAAATAATTCAGAGGATAAGCCAAGACAAGAGGACAGATTAATATGGCTTAAGCCAGGGAAAAACCCTTGATCAAATCTTCTTATTATTATAATCAAATGTCCAACAGAGAGAGAGAGAGAGAGTAGAATAAAGAGTTAAGATTGACTTGCCAATACCACTGTCCAAATTCAAAGGAGATAACCTAGACAAATCTGCACTTCATTCGTCAATCCTAGCCAGAGATCAACAATGTCAAAGTAGCTACAAAATTAATGTCAAAAAGAAACTCGAACCTATATCAATGAGTGCGACCTTTTGAATAGAAGATAAAACTCCCAACTCCATTGGAATCAAGGCATTATTACAGTTTGTGTTAAGGCATAGATGAACCCTAACTCATAGCAGCAAACACATGAGAAATACTTCACTTCTTCTTGTTGTAGGTGCGGTTATGAGGTTATGTTCTACCTTTCATCTCTGGAACAGCCTGCGGCTAGCATGAAGTAGGCTCCTATGCGGCCTATCAAGGAGAGGGTTTTACACCACACAAAAACCCTCCTAATGTTTGCGGTGGTCCTCCAAGATGACTTAGATCAGAGTCATGAGATAAGAAAGCCCAGAATAGAACTTAACTAAGCCCAAATATTTTGATTTGCTGACTTGGCTTACAACTTGTGGAACCCATCTCATCATGCAGCCCAAACAAGACCAAACAATCCCCTCCTTCGCCGAAGCTACCTTTGTGCCTACGGCCATTTCAGAGAGAGGTGTGCGTGAAATGATGGAGACGACACCTCAACATATACAATTCATTGGGGTTGAAGGGACGTGACGGTTGGGCTTGGTGAGCCGACATATAGAGGAGGCTGACCTTGAAAATTGCTTATGAGAAATAAAAAATCAAAATCACACTTTCGCTTATCCAAATGAGACGATCTTTATATCAGTTTTGGTCCTCTTGAAAAGACGAATTCAATGAAATGATTATCTCCATCATTTGAGCCATTCAAAGTGAAATTTGGCCCTAGTTGCCAATTTTAACACTCCCTCTCAACGAGGGAGAATTCCACCTGTCAATCTATCATCGATCAACATGCCATCTTTTCGTCACAAACTATCCTTGTATCTCATCTACTCTGCTCTGCTAAATAATGATATGAATAATAAAGAAGAATCGATCGAGAGTGAGTCACAAGACCTTGCTACTCTCTGTTGAAGTTTCTAAGTCTACCAGTTAGAAACCCTCCATGCACTTTATCTGATTTACTCCTACCTACTTGTTTTGTTACTTAACAAGTTATTTAATACTGAAAATAAACACTAGTGCATGCTCAACATATTACAGATCAACAACTGAAGGAAACAAAAACAATCACACCAAATGACACTGTTATTTTTGGACCATTGTCCCCAGAAAAACCCAATGTGGGAAAGTCGGTGCAGCTATCTGAGGGTTTTCTTATTAAGCACTATCAGAGTACAATCTGGGTGCCAAATCCAACCTACCCAACAGAGAATTTCCTTGGTAGTAATACCTCCCAGTTTGAGACAAATTTCCCGGCTGAAACCCCGGATAATCCTTTCGGTAGCTCCTCAGCTCCAATTTGCCCCAGAAACCCCAGCGTCTGCCTTTTTGGACTACGTCAGCCCCTCTCTGCAATGCGCTGGCCTTGCGTCACCCCAAATGGGTTTGCGTCAGCCTTCTGGCCCTCTGCGTCAGCAATGCTGGCCTCTTTGAAGCTTAGTGCAATTCCCGGCTACCTCTGCGTGGCCTTGCGCATAGTTTTCAAAACCGGTCTTGCTAACCAGTTACCAGTCTAACTGACTGGTTAGCAGACCCTCCAGTCGAAACCGACCAAAAAACCCGATTAGCAGGTCCATTTCTCCAATTTTTGACAAAAACCGGTCCTAACCGGCCAGTTTATAGCAAACCGCTCGGTTCCGTCCTAAACCAGCCGGTTAGGAGGCATGCCCACCGTGAGCAGGGAAAGCGACTTGCTGAGTGTGTTTTAGGGGTTTTGGGCGGAAACTAAGGGTGCTTTCCCTCCAAAAACACCCTTTCCAAGCCTTTAAGAGGCCCCTCTCCCTCTCATTTGTCTCACACATCTCATTTGGAGTGTTTGTGAGTTTGCTTGGGAGCTTGGAGAGTCTTGAGTTTTTTCTATAGTGGAACAACAGAGTTTAAGCTAAGTAATAGTCATCATGCCTCCAAAAGCCAGAGATACTGCATGGGCTCATTGTGATATGATTGATGGCAAAATGATCTGCAAATATTGCCAAAAATCCATTCAAAGAGGGGGTATTAACAGGTTGAAGCAACACTTGGTTGGGATAGGAGGCCATGTAAAGCCATGTGGAACACCAAATGAAATAATAGGGCATATTAGGGTAGAATACCTTTAGAAGTTTGAGACTCAAGTCGCTAAGCCAATAGAGAAGTTTGTGACTGCATAGTTTGGGAGTCAAGACTCAACCAACTGAGTTTGATTATGATGACTCATGAGAAGTTTCAAGTGATAATGTTGATCACTATTATAGTATTATCATATACGTAGACTTGAATCTTGTAGTAGGCCACTGGCCCCATAGTTTGTAGGCTTTGTTTTTGCACTCTAGAGGCCATTTAGAGCCTCATTGCTTATGTATTTTGTCGATGATATGTATTGCACTCAGTGCCATTTTGATATATTCACGTTTACATGGTATGTAAATGAGCAATCTTTGCATATTTTGTCTCTATTGGCTTGGAATCATGATTTTAAATCTTAAAAATAGTTTTTTCATTAAAAATTAATTATTTAATGTATTTTTCTAAAACCGGTTTGTTTAGACCAAACCAGTCCTGGTTAGACCGGTTCCAGTCGGTAAATCGGTTCATTAGGTGGACTGGTCCGGTCACCGGTTTTGGTTTTAAAAACATTGGCCCTGCGTGAGCCCTAGCTGCTACTGCATCGCTCTCTCTGGCTCCTGCGCTGCTCTCTCGACACTATCTCTGCCTCTTTGTCTCTCTGTACTCAATGCGCCTCAGCTGCAACTCCGATCACTGATTCTATCTCTCTTAGCAAACCCCGCTCTAGAGAATAGAATGACTGATAGCTTTGGTCTACTCTCCAAGTGACCCTCAAGCCTCCTCTTATACTTTTGTCGTTGACATAACAACGGTTGAGATTAAGTCCCTAATCAACGGCTAAGATTAGATCTGGCTTGATACATGTCTTTTGGACCATTCTAACACAATTTCATATTAATTCACATTAATATTTTAATTTCCCTAAGTTTAGACTTAGGGACTTCATTAAAAATATTAATTATTTTAATATCTCTTGAACTGTTTAGAATTTGCCCAAACTCTTTCTCGGTATTGGAGGTCTAATGTGCCCCCACCTCTCCACCAAATTTTGTGGCTAGAGCACATCCGATGCTACCCCAAATCAACACTCTCCACTGACAAAGTCAGTCCACATAACCAAAGAGTAAACTTCAATCAGACTTGATCCCAAGTGATCAAGTTGAAGAACACCATGCATCCTAGACATAGGGAGTACGACAGTAAAAAGATGCGTTCATTGGTAGTGCTATGGTCCCAAACCACTTTTCCCCACTCATTGGCCAGATGAGAGGTACTTCCCATGTGTCTCAGACTACATGGGTAGGATGATGCAAGAACATCAGCAAGGAAAGAATATATCACATCATACTCAGAACCACTTGTAGGGAAAGGGGAAATCACATCCTACAAAAATATGTCATAATCACACATAGGGAAAGGATGAATCACATCCTACAAACACGTCATAATCACATGTAATGAAAGGACGAACCACATCCTACAAACACATGTCATAATCACATGTAGGGAAAGGAAGAACCACCTCCTATAATCACATATCACGATCATCATAGGGAAAGGATAAACTACTTCCTACACGCATGCAAATCACCAAGATTAGGGAAAGGATGAACCACGTCCTACACACATGCAAACCAACAATAGTTGGAAGGATCCTACACATGGAGAAAGGATGAACCACATCCCACCGACATGTCAACCATAGATCGTAGGGAATAAGCATCCTACATGTGGGGAAGGTGAACCACTCACTCTGTGGTCGCTCATAGCTCAATAAGTATCCCAAGCCCCCAGGAGCTCCCAGAGCTCAATCTTCAGCCAAGAATCCCTTCATATAGGGAATAGTACCAAGCTGCTTTCTGAATGACTGCTTTTGTACCTTTGATTGACTCGGTCAAGGATATACCTGAAGTAGGAATCTCAGTTTCTTTTCTTGGATGCATAAGCATTAAGTCAAGCCTGTGAAATATACTAATGCCATGAGATTGAGGGGGGTCTCGGGTCCTTTTGTAACTTCATTATGAGGCACCCAACAAGACCTTAGAAGGGCTTTAAATCAATTTGAATTCTTTATCAGAACGGCTACTCCTGTGAGATCATAGGTTCGGTCACTCATAGATGTATATGATGCTTGGATCCCATAGGTGGTACAAAATCCAGATTGCTTGAAAAACTCCTTAAATGATGGGACCCTTTAATGACTTTGTCAGAGTTTGATTATCCATTCTAGTACATCAAATTTTGAGGTAGATTAGTGGATTTGGTAGTCTTAGACCTCATATTATGTGCCCAGAACCACGCTTTTCTAATCATGATATTTGAAACAGGGTCTTGTATGATCAAAAGGGATTTCACTCTTTATCCATAGAACTGTGGTCTGGTCACTTTGATTAGGTTTGCAGAAGCACTCAGAACTGTAAGCACTTGACTTTTCTTTGAAACGCAACATTTCTAGAGATTGCTTTCCCTCTTTCTTGGACTTGTCCTCAGCCTAGCTCTGATACCATGTTAAATTTAGATTAACATGTTCTTCGCATAGGACAATCACATCAATTTTTATATAGCCCAATTATTAATCCATAGCACTCACATTAACTATAATCATGCTGACTATAACTGAGAAAAGAACATACAAAAATAATGCAGAGGATAAGCCAAGACAAGAGGACACCTGAATATGGATCAAGCCAGGAAAAAACCCCGTGATGGGGAAAACCCTTGATCAAATATTCTTATTATTATAATGAAATGTCCAGCAGAGAGAGAGAGAGACAATAAAGAGTCAAGATTGACTTGCCAATACTACTGTCCAAATTCAAAGGAGATAACCTAGACAAGTCTGCACTTCATTCTTCAGTCCTAACGAAAGATCAACAATGGTCAAAGTAGCCGCAAAATTAACGTCAAAAAGGAACCCAAACCTATATCAATGAGTGCTACCTTCTGAACAAAAGATAAAATTCCCAACTCAGTTGGAATCAAGGCATTATTACAGTTCGGGTTAGGGAATACGTCAGCCCTAACTCATAGCAAAACACATGAGAAATACTTCACTTCTTCTTGCTGTAGGTGCGGTTATGAGGTTATGTTCTACCTTTCATCTCTGGAACAGCCTGCTGCTAGCATGAAGTATGCTCCTATGTGGCCTATCAAGGAGAGGGTTTGACACCACACAAAAACCCTACTAATGTCTGCGGTGATCCTCCAAGATGAATCAGATCAGTGTCATGAGATAAGAAAGCCCAAAATAGAACTTAACTAAGCCCAAACATTCTGATTTGCTGACTCGGCCTCCAAACTGTGGAACCCATCTCATCATGCAGCCCAAACAAGACCAAACAGTCCCCTCCTTTGCTGAAGCTACCTTTCTGCCTGCAGCGATTTCAGAGAGAGACGTGTGTGTGAAATGATGGAGACGACACCTCAATATAGACAATTCGTTGGGGTTGAAGGGACGTGACGGTTGGGCTTGGTGAGTTGACATATAGAGAAAGTCGACCTTGAAAATTGCTTATGAGAAATAAAAAATTCAAAATCACACTTTCGCTTATCCAAAGGAGATGATCTTTATATCGATTTTGGTCCTCTTGAAAAGAGGAATTCAATGGAATGATTATCTCCATCAATGGAGCTGTCCAAAGTGGAATTTGGCCCTAGTTTCCAATTTTAACACAACAAGTTGCTTGGGAGGACATCTGGCCGACCTATGTGTTGATGTCTAGATCCTGAAGTAGGGAGGACGGCGTTGGTCATGGAGCTCCGACCTTGGATGCGCACCTAGATCCCTGGGTTGGTGTTAGAGCTTAAAATATTGATGGTACCTAGAGTGGCTAAAGCTTGAGTACACCTTAATCCCACTCGCTTATAGTACCCTGGTCAAGTATCTAATCTGTAGCACTGCGTGTGCTGTGACTCTTCATATAGCATATAATTTTGAGATCTTTCATGTACCTTTGTATATATGTAATAATGAATACCTCCCTAGTTAAGGAGTGTTGAAAAATGTAACTAGTGTCGTTCTTCATAATTGTATTTGAATCATGATGTAATGTATTTGCCAAAAGAAAGAAAAATGAATTTTATTAGAGAAGAAATTGACTTATTAAAGCATGGGTTTCATGCTTGGGTCAACGTTTTTAAGTCAAAGGCGCCATTGTAGGCTTCTAGGGTTTATGTCAAGTGTCCTTTGTGATGTCATAGTGTAACAAACCCTTCTTGGGCATTATCAATCAAGAAACAAATTTATTTTTATGTAAAATAGGTCATTTAGGCCTCCTCCACCAAGTCGGCCTCAACCTGGACAAGTTGGCCTAATTAGGGAGGTAGAATCCACCATAAAAGGGCAACAACTTGACTCATTTGGAGCACAACATCAACACGTTCGACTTACAGTAGCTGGAGGGAGAAAAAGGGTGCAAAGTTCAAGGAAGTGGAAGAAAAACCTAACGAAGGAGAAGGAAGTCTTTGTCAAGCCAAAAGAAGTCAAATTCTCTCTCTACTCTCACACTTGTGAAATTATGAAGTTGCTGGGGAGGTCAAAGTTGCTGGGTTGTAGTAGGGCCGAAATTCTGGATTGTTGCTAGGCTGAAATTGTTGGACAAGAAAAAACTATTGATGTTTGTTGAATCATCTTGGAAGGATGACTTGGTGGAGGAGGAAGGTCTTTTGGTCGGGTCTAAGGTTTTGTTCTATCTCAATGCGATTAGTGGAAGAGTTTGACTGGGTTTTCCCCTAGAAAGGGGTCTTAGCCCTAGCTGTGTGCCTACATCTGGTGTCGTTGATCTTCATGTTTTATTTTTATGATTGCTTGATGGGAAGAAGATAAAATAAGAACATAAACAAAGTTAATAAAGAATACGAGAAAATCACAAGTAATTATCAACGTAAGAAAATCTTTTTGCCTTTTCTAAATTCTAACACGAGTAGCTAGTTTGGCAGTGTGAATGGCAAAGGATCATTTCAGTGACCAAGAGTTGGGTCTATCACTCAGAGGTAGAGCAAGTGGACCTAGAGAAGTGTTGAGGCAAAACGACTTGTAAGGAAGGGTTCCCAATGGCTATACGGATTTTCCAGAGCAACAATGTGCATTTCTAGTCAGGTAGTACGAATTCCCCGGGAGATGCTAGATCTAGTTGCAGAGGGAGACTTTGAGTCTCCAGTATATTTTTCCAATGAAGATTAGTTTTTGCCGAAGCTTTGCCAGAAAGGCAAGCAATTGTAATATTTCTTAAGTTGCTTAAGATGATAATAAAACTCTCATCTACTGTACTGGTTTTCCTTTTGGGGTTTTTCCAGGGACACTTGTCCAAAGATAGCCTTGTCAAAATTGTTGTGTGTGATCAATATTTTCTCAGTTCTAGTATTTTTATTTTCCGTAGGGTAGTTTATTTTCGAAGAATTGCAGTAGTGAATTTATCGATATTTTCCATAAAGTAATTTACAGAAGACAAATAAACTGCATAATTTAGGAGACAAGTATCCAATAACTGCAGTTGTGGAAATTTCACAAGATCATGATAAGGATCTTGATGAAAAGGGTTCCTTAGAAAGTAGAGTTCAAGATAGCCCCCATCTTTTTCGAGGACGTTATTCGTGACAATGTATATATTAAGCAACTTGAAAATGATGATCCCATTAATCCCTTAGACGATGATATTGTTGATTACTTGCCTATTGAAGAAGGGAAATGGGAGACAATTGACCATCATTTTGATAAGGACCCTATCTATGACACCGATGATGATATTAATAGAGATCTTGTCTTGCCTTATTTTCCCTATGATCCTAGAGGTATGTTTAAGTCATCCTCGGACCCTCCTATCATTCCTCGTTGCATAACCATTGAAGATGATGAACCTAGGTTGCTTCCCGCTATTGAATGTGATAATTGTAAAGAGCAACCTAATTTTTGTGATCCTCCATGCTAGCCATCTCCTCATCCCTCCCATCATGTCCCTAAGAACACCATGGAATGTTGCATCACTAAGAAGACTTTTGAGAAGGAATACTTGAGTTTGGTTTTTCACTTCTCTATATTCAAACTTGATGGAATGACCAAATGGTGCAGGCATGATTCTCCTTTTTCCTTTGCATCCATGACTCCTTTTCACAAAGAGTGGTCCTCTTAATTTCCCACCTCCCACACTTATGACTTGATATATGGGCCCTGCATGGATGATTGTGATGTTTTCTTATCCTATTTTATTACTAATTATAAGGAAAAAGGATATTATATTGTCTGTTAATATGCTGGTTACATTGGTTGTATGACTACACTTAGCACTTTCATAATATAGCATGCATGGTAGCATAGGTGCATTGCATATTATGTTTGCATTGCTAACAACATCATATCATGTTTTCATCCTAGATTAGACTTGCATCTTGGTATATATTTACTTTTTAGATTGATTTATTATTTTAATGAAAAACATAGGCGATAAAGTACACCTAGTGCACATGCTTCCAATAGTTGTTTTGTGGTATGCAGGACACATGTCTACATCCTAGGAGATTGTTGGAGTTCTCATGACCTTCTCGTTCAATTACATGGATCATGTGCTCTACAAAGAGATCATGTTCCAGTTGGAGCCAAATGTTACCCACCAAAAGTGGGGACCCCTTGGAGAGCTTCTTTCCTAGTCATCTTCTTCAGCTGATAACCAACAACCCCTTAGAGCCACCCATAGCCAATATGATGTGCCACTTTATCTCTTCTCCCTGCATTAGTTATATGTTTCCTCGCCCATTTTTTGAGAGAATATGTTAGATGGTGGGCAATCCGACCCAAAAAGTGTGTTTTTCATTATGCAATTGGGTTCTTATGCTTGTTTTTCATTGGGAATTTTGTGCATGGATTATTGGGTAACGTGGAAAAAGGAAGGGCTTTGACCATGTTTTTGTTCCCTCAATTTAAATGGGGAGTTAATCCTCAATCCTAGTCCTGTGGGACCTCCCCTATTGGCCCATTGCTTTAGTAAGTGCACTACTTGGGAAACTTCGATTTTGGTAGCGTGGTCCTGCTTTCCCATTCCACATTTTCCTCTCCCCTCCACACATTACGAGCCCTATTTCATCATTTTCCTTGGTCCCCAAGGCACTAGCACAACCCCCTCCCCTTTCTCCACATATCTGGTTTGGGCGTGGAAATGTTGCCTTAGAAGTTGATGCATCTACAAAAAAGTTAAAAGCATATCATGACCACAAGCAAGAAACAAAAGAAAAAGAGTATTATAAATAGCAAAAGATGGTCGGGACATTAAATATAACATGTGGGCAAAAGCCAAACATGAGCTCTACCCCTTATCATGCCCATCACCTTGGTTCCTAGGGCCCATGAATGCCCCCACATCATTAAGGAACCCATGCATGTCCCATCCCTTGGTGGGCGATGAACCGCCCCACCTTAGGGGGGTAATAAACTGCTTTACATTATTCACAACATGCTCTCATTTCCTGCAGCCCCGAGTAGTAATACAAAAGAAAAACCAAGAAAAGGCAAAAGGAAAATAAAGAGGGGTGAAAAAACAAAGGTTGGGGTAGCTCATGTATCCACGATTACTGCCTCCTACATCTATATACCCAATATATGGACTTGTACCCATGGCTTCTAGCCTTGATACCCCAACTTCCCCATCCATTTCACCATCATTCATATGCCACCTATGAATTCAACGATGTACCAGGGACCTGTCTTTCCCCTTAGGGGTTGGTAACACCAAATAGGGTTGTTTATTAACCAATCCTACCTAGAAAGGTAACTCTACTTCGAGATTAACGCCCCAAGTTTGGAAGAGGAGCCCCATAAGAAGTCCCTGTTGACCCTGCCGCCCGCACCTACCTACAAGTCAGTGAGAAAAGCCTTCAACCCCACAAGGTGTGGTTGGTGGCAGGGAACTCAGAGAAGGGGCTATCACACTAATCCCAACTCTCTCCGTTTAAGCTATCTCCTAGGCTAGCTAAGGGGGGTGGTCCCTAATGAAAAGTTAAGCTAAAAACAAAGATGCGAATTTCTAGGAGAATTGTTAGAGTTAAATAGATTATTTATCTAAAATCTATAAGTAAAACATGATATAAGCAATAGCCATTAACCATAAGATAAGCATGAAACACATAAACGACCCGTGCCTTCAAAGCGTTGCTCTTTAATAAATGAAATTTTTTTTATTGTATTTTCTATTTGCTTAGAATGAAGTCAAATGCTTTCAAATGAAAGAAGAAAATATGCGATAATTTTTCAAGATAGAAAACAAGCAAAGGGCTCAAGAAACCCCCTCTTAAATAAATCTTTTTGATGTCTTATGAGATTGTTGGCTTGAACAACTTGTGGGACCTTTGATATCG
>APFE030059786.1:17654-61462 GCA_000404065.3 Pinus taeda
ACAAGGAGCAAAAAGATTATTCATGATGCTAGGCTCCACTTGTTCTTGAAAAAGCAAATGAATATCAGAAATAGCCTCTTGCCCAAGACTAGCAAGAGCTCTACTACGAGAAAGTCTATTCAACCTCTCTCTAAAAACCCTTTCAGGATTAGGAGAGGGGCTAACTAGACGACTTGAATTTCTCCTGGTAGATACTCTTGCAAAATTTGGATTGAGTGGAGTCGCCACTTGAACAAGAATCTAAATCTAAAGCTCAAAATGCTAGAATCAAAAGGTTAGTCGATTTCCAAGGTACAAGAAAGCTTGTCCTCGGCAACGGCGCCAAAAGAATGTTGACCCTGCCGCCCGCACCTACCTACAAGTCAGTGAGAAAAGCCTTCAACCCTACAAGGTGTGGTTGGTGGCAGGGAACTCAGAGAAGGGGCTGTCACACTAATCCCAACTCTCTCCGTTTAAGCTATCTCTTAGGCTAGCTAAGGGGGGTGGTCCATAATGAAAAGTTAAGCTAAAAACAAAGATGCGAATTTCTAGGAGAACTGTTAGAGTTAAATAGATTATTTATCTAAAATCTATAAGCAAAACATGATATAAGCAATAGCCATTAACCATAAGATAAGCATGAAACACATAAACGACCAGTGCCTTCAAAGCGTTGCTCTTTAATAAATGAATTTTTTTTTATTGTATTTTCTATTTGCTTAGAATGAAGTCAAATGCGTTCAAATGAAAGAAGAAAATATGCGATAATTTTTCAAGATAGAAAACAAGCAAAGGGCTCAGGAAACCCCCTCTTAAATAAATCTTTTTGATGTCTTATGAGATTGTTGGCTTGAACAACTTGTGGGACCTTTGATATCGTTGGAGGTGACTATTCCGACCGAAGAAGTCCTCACACTCCAATAGAGCTGGCAACCTATCCCTTGAAAACACAGAAATGCTTGCAAACCAATTGTTAGTGCAAAAGAGACTTAGCATATAGAGACCAAGTTGAGCTTGTCATTCAACTGAGAATGACAAGCTGCAACAAGTGTACAAAATATACCAAGCCCAAAGGAGATTTGAGATAGCTGCAAATCTCTCCTCCCTAGACAATAGTGCCCTCAGGCAAATGCACAAGAAAAACAACTAGATAGCAAATATGAAATCAAATGAATATCAAACGACACAGGTATACCTCATCAACCAAAGCATGCGCCACAAAAGAAGCCAGTAACCCCAAAGACTTTTATTTATTTATGTGAAAGCTGAGTACAAAATCCGGCAGAGTCTCCGCCAGCCCAATAGCTCGTTCTATCATCCATACAATAAGAGCCCAAGGCTCATATAAATAAGAAAATGGGAGATGATCCCAAAGCAAATTCCAATGACAAGTGTAACAATGGTGAAGATCTCAATGCTTCAAGTCAAGTTCCAAGTGGCTGAGTTACTGGCTTCATTGCTGGAGATAACTGCTCTTTAGACTGGAGTTAACTGCCCACGTAGCTGCTGTTTATGCTGCATTAACTTGCTGTCCAGATCTGCGTTAAATGCTGAGTATTGGCTGGGATATCTCACGTTAAAACTGCTGGAATATAACTTGCTGATTGACTGCCCACTTAACTTGCTGTTTGAACATGCGTATTTTCTGATTGGGCCAGCGTGTAGACTGCCCACGTAGCTGATGTGTATGACTGCCCACCGTGACAGCTGTGTATGACTGCCGTAAATTGCTGGAGTATTAGCTGATAGGTAAACATGCTGAGTTATATGCTGAGTTGGCTGTGTATGACCTGCGGGAATATGCCATGTCAACGTAACTGCTGAGTGGGCTGAGCTGCGTGGACTGCCCACGTTAAATACTGCTGGGATTGAACCTTTGACTGGGCACGTAGATTGCTTTGCCAGCGTGGACTGCTTTAACTGCTGCCCACGTAAACATATATGGTAAGTTAACCTTTGACTGGGCCCACGTAACACTGCTGTTATAATCTGCGTACGGACTTCGTATTGGCTGTGAGTAATACGTATTTCATGGTGGGGTGAGGTGGGTCCCATACCCCACTCACTTTACTTTATACCTTGAGACTTTTATAACATTTGATTTTGCATTAAATCTGATCATTGAACTTTAGCCATACGTATGAACGCAACGTGGGCCCAGTTTGACTTTGACTTTTTGTTGAAACTTTGACTTGAGGTGGGCCCCACATTGCATGCCACATCACCCTTGACTCTCTGCTTAATTTCCATGTCAAAATTTGACTTATTTTGACTTTGGAAAAATTTATAAATTTTTCCAATTATTCATTTTTTTGAATTTCTTCTTCATTTTTGCTACTGTCACTTGAAAAATCGCTTTTTGAGGGACTCTGAGTCCTTTTTTGACCCCCAAAGTGGGCTCTAGGAGAATGTTGGGCCTCTGAGGATGAATTTCGAGTGGTCATATGCCCCAGACATTTCCTAAGGCCACTTATTTATGCCATTACATAGAAAATAATTAAAAAATCCCGTTTTGCAGGAAATTTTTAACTATTAAAAAATCCTACTTAGACCTAGCCAAATTCCACGAAACTTTTTGTGTGATCTAGTATGGTAATATACATCGATCCTAGACACTAAGATGTGTCAGGGGCTCAATCTTCAAACCGTCACCTCGGCTTTGGGGTAAAAATGAGTGAAAAAATCCAGAGAATTATCCGCCTCTGAAAAAGAAGGGATAATTAACCGGATAAAAAAAACACTCAAAGGTGTACTCGTTTGCTGATCGAGTCCCACATCCT
Source organism: Pinus taeda (assembly GCA_000404065.3). Taxonomy (NCBI): domain Eukaryota; kingdom Viridiplantae; phylum Streptophyta; class Pinopsida; order Pinales; family Pinaceae; genus Pinus; species Pinus taeda. Next base: position 20,414 of record APFE030059786.1, read on the forward strand.
AGGCCTATTACAAATTCAAGAAAATCATCATACTAGCATCACTTATTACAATTTCCCGCAGGGTGTGGAATCTGGGTACAAAGAAGAAAGATGATGAGAAGATAGAAGGAGAGTTAAAACACTCTGTTGACTGATGACATTCTGATGGTACAAGTGTCCTCTGGATCATCCTTGGGCATGGAGTCTTCACATAATCATCAGGTGCTACTCCAGTAGTCAACAGGACCTTGCCATTATCAAGACAAAACTTCCAGTAGTTAAATATCAGTTAGAAGAAACCAAAAGAGTCTAACAAACACTAAAGGAAAATCTAAATATTGCAAGAAATCATATGAAACAACAGGCTGACCGAAACAAAACAAAGAGAGAATCTGAGATTGGAGAATGGGTATTTGTTAAACTTCAACCCTACAAGCAATTCTCCTTAAAACAGAAGGGAATAAACAAATGGGCACCAAAGTTCTATGAACCATACCAGATTAATAAAAAGATCAGCCAAGTAGCATACAACTTAAGCCTTCAAGATAAAAGTCGTGTTTACAACATCTTTCATGTCTCTTGCCTGAAAAAAGTACTTGGCAAACATCAAGCGGCACAGACAACACTTCCGACATTACATGACTAAGGGAATATCATTTTAGAACCAGAAAGAATCATCACCGTCAAGGAAAAGAGGTTGTGATCACGAGTAATCAAAGAATACCTAATTAAGTGGAAGGACCTACCAGAAGAAGAAGCCTTTTGGGAGACCGATGCATTCCATCAACAACACCCTTCGTTACCTATGCTCTGAGGACAATGCATTCTTTTGAGAGGAAGACAATGTTATGTATAAAATTAAATTAATTTAATGTTTAAATTGAGGGGCACGATCAAAGATCATGCCCCCTCGTGTAATGGGACATGGCACCTAGGCTGTATTTAAGTCAAAGGTCTCCCGTCATTGTAATCCATCATTCAATTCTTAATAAATATATATATTTGTATCTGTTAATTACAGAGCTGATTATTTGCTCCAGTTATTCCTCACTCTAACATAAATTTGGTAATATCTTCCAATTTCGCCCCATTACTTTAGTATCTATTATGCTGCCTCAGCGATCTTTTATTCAAAGGTGACAAAACCTATTATAACTCAGTTGTCAATAGTAAATGAGGAAAGTCACCATTGGCTGCTATTTACAAATGGGCTGACTCATCACCATTATTCAAGGAAAACCAGACCACTTGAAATAGCTCAATGGTGTTCTGTAAGGCGGCAGACTTTTTCTCCTTACAGATGTTTTGCCTAAGTAAGAATTTTCTGACTTGCTTGATTTATCCCACACATTTCAATTTCCTATCATAAAGCAAATTTGTTTGCTGAAAGTTGAGATCTAAATTGGGTTTGAATGATTAGTGCTTTTACATATTTTACTATGAGGTTTCATAATAGGGAAAAAATTTATTATGCATGTTCTTTTGGGAAACTTTTTTGTACCAGGAACTGAATTTTCTTTGCTGTCTTAGCCTCTGATTTGTTTTTCTGTTTTTTCCACTGCAACTTGACATGTTTCTTATTTTCTGAGCAGTAATACTGATTTGTTGCAAATCCATGTTTCTTATTTTCTGAGCAGCAATACTGATATGTTGTAAATCCCTGTGTGCATCAGTGTCACTTCTTCAGAAGAGACATGCTACAGAAACTGAGTTCTCTATCATATCAGACCTGTCATCTGAAAAGGACTCTGTAGCAATGAATTCTGGAACACAAGCAAATCCATTTGGAAATGTAGTAGTTAGTCCCCCTGAAATAAATTCGTCTGAATCTTCTTTATCTTCACTCTCCGGCGGTCCCACAAAATTCTCTAAAGGCAGGCAAGGGTGTCAAGTCTTAAAGAAGCATTTCGTGTCTATGTCAGAGGAAACATGCATAAAAAATACATGGTATGAATGCAATAAAGTAATGGAAAAGCAAATTCCTTTGACTCAAAACAGGCAAACAGTACAGACCACAAGAAATAAAGGAAAAAAGCTTGTTCAGTGCAGCTTGATGTCTTTCTTTACAGTTAATTCACTAAAGTCATCAAAATATTTACCTGATACAGCTGTAATGAAAAATAATAGTCACAAGATATATGAACCATGGATTAAATCAGATGCTTCTCATGATATTTGGGAAGAGAGCTGTACCAGAATAAAAGGAGATGGGTTGAAGGAATGCAATCCTCCAGCAGATCAGAGTTGCATTGAACACTCCAAATTTAATACTACCTGTTATCAAGAGAATTGGAAGGATGACAACGGTTTCACAAATAGCACACGAGGAGAAGTAAAGTCCTTTGAGAATCTGGAACCAGTTATCTCTGATGAAAAGGAAAAGGTTAAAATTGCAGCTCTAGAATGGCGGAAAATTCAAGACACAATGAATAGGAGTGTACCAGTTTGCAAAGGTCATGGTGAACCTTGTGTTGCTCGAGTAGTGAAGAAAGCAGGACCAAATATTGGTCGTGGATTTTATGTGTGCGCTCGTGCTAAGGTTTGAAATGTGTTCTCCTTCATTTGCCTTGCTACTTTCTGAATTGTAATGTGGCTTTCTTTTGTAAAATTCTTGTCTTCAAATTTTATGTATTAATGTAAACGAGGTGAATTTGAAAATATATGTCTTCTGTTTGTAAAGATTCTACTATTTACCAAATACCCTTATGGGCAACTCAATTTCTTCTCCCTTTGGTAAAGAATCGAGCAACTTCGCATCTCAATCTCTGTATGGTCAATCAAGCAAGCAAAGTTCCTTTGGTTGAGTAACCAAATGCACATCTCCTAGAATAAATTCACTTTGTTCCTCGATCTCCCTACGGTTGATCAAGCAAGTAAACATTCTTTATCTCCCTTTGGTCAATCATGCATCTTCATCCATGTCCTATTGGTCAAGTGTGTTTCTAAATACTATAGTTAGTGTACACTTCATTACACGAAGTCATGGGAAGGCTCTCCCACCTATTTGCAAAGGGATATTTCAAACTTGGCCTAGCATTCATATAATAGAAGCCATTTAGTGACTTTCCTTCCTCTGGGAAGATTTTTTCACGTTGTACACTTTCTTATGTGAACATGTGAAGGCCCTCTCTCCCATTTAGGAAAGCCTATTTTCTTCCCTCACATTTGATATAGTGGGGTTACTTAAAAGTAACTTGTGTAGTGGGGAACCTTGTCTTCTAAAGGCCACTCTCTCCATTCATGAATCTTCTATTTATATGCTTAGGAGTTGGTTCAAGTAGCTAGGGGTTGAGATTTGGGCTGTACTAGTGTACATGTACTCCACTTCCTCCACTCAAAGCCTGTACTTTTTGTCATTTTATATATTTGTTAGGCCATTTTAAGGTGCTTTCATATTTCTATCTAGAAGCTCATGAGTGCCCGCAGCTTGCTTAAGACAACGTGTGAGTACGACAATACTCAAGATTATACTAGGAAGATTCCAAAATGCTCTCATGGGAAACAGTATTGGCTCAGATTTGTTCAAGAGGACAAGGATGACCAAAAACATATATAAGGTAGATCCATACATGTGCAAGGTTTTCAATTGGGTCTAAAAGACTATGACCATCAACACATATGGATCTTTATGATGCGAAAATGGATTGAGGTTAAACATGGAGAAACCATCTAATTAGAGACCAATAATGAAAATCACACCTATGAGTTTACCCATTGAGAATGATAATAGATACCAAGGTTCTGAAACCTCTAAAAAATATCCCTAGAGTAAATGAGCTGGTGTAGATAGGGGAAATTTTTTCGAAATTAGGGTTCTTTATTTTTCATTTATGTTACCTGGAGATCTTGTCCACTCTTTCAAAACTGCAGGGGAAATTGCTTGCTAATCAGATAATTTTCAACTTTCCTACCTGTTTCCCCCTCGTATCTGTTTTTATCCCCCCTTCATCGAAATTGTAATATTGTTTTGCTTCAATCTTTTGTAATAGCATATAAATAACAGGCCACTTGAGCTAGTACATTTACCAATATAGTGAAGCTATGGAATATGACCCATTTGGTGAATGATTTTGTCAATAGCAACACCACTGGGCCAATACTTGTGGAAGCTGGGTAATGTCAGCTCATCTCAGCAAAAGAATGAGTGCAAACTTTACATAAACTCACCAGTTAATTTTAAACTTCGTCAAGTCTTGATTGACTGGGTGAGTCAGACAAGTACTTGCCAGATCTCAGGAAACTTGGCAAGCCTGTCAGACAGAAGTTGGCTGTATCATAAATTTCAAAAATTTGACTTGCAGACCTAAAAATAATCATTCCTTCTATCAAAAATTTCTGCTGTTTGAGCAAAGCTTGTTCGAGACTCCTAATACTGTAGGGACTGTTTAAATCATAAAATATAATGTCCCCATTTGTATTTTCCTCCATGGTACAACCAGAGTGGATTTCCAAGGCAGGTGATGGCCATTGTGCAACACATTGTCTCGATTTGTTGCTTGAGGATATGGGGAAACTCTCCTTCATCAAGGAGGCGATTGATATGGCTAGGAGTGTCCCCAAGTTTATTTATAACCATGCTTTTGTTCTTAGCCTCATGAGGAAGTTCACTAGAAACAAGGAGTTGCGGCGTCCTGCGATCACACGTTTTGCCATAGACTTTATTACTGTTCAGTCTTTGCTTCGATGTTAGTTTGAGTTGAGGCAAATGTTTGTGTCTAATGACTGGTGTAATTGTAGTTACAGCAGGAGACAGGACGGGAAAGCCATTGCAAAAATGGTGTACTCTGAGACGTTTTGGCGTGGAGTAGAAGAAGCATGCTCAGTTAGTGAACGTATGGTAAAGGTTCTCATATTAGTAGATGGGGAGAAGCTTGCAATGGCTTATTTGTATGAGGCCATGGATAGGGCTAAGGAGGCCATTCGTTCTTATTATGTAGACAAGGGTTCTACTGGCCTTGATAGGCATTTGATGTTATGGGATGTGATTGATAGTCGGTGGACATGGATGCTTCATCGACCCATTCATGCAGCAACGCTCTTCCTCAACCCTGCATTTTCATACAAATGCGGCTTTGATTTGAATGGTGAGGTGATGGACTGGCTCCATTCCTGTATTCATAGGATGGTACCTGATCCTGAGCTTCGTAGCAAAACCAATCACGAGATACAGTATCATTGGGATTGTGTTGACCTATTTGGCTTTGATGATGCTATTAGGGAAAGGACCCTCTTCATGCCACGTAAGTGACCAATCATCACTCATTAGAAATTAAAATTTTCAATTTAGAATTTCCCTACTTATAATTCATTCTTTTTTAAATTCAATTATGTAATTTTTATTTGAAAGTTTAATTACGTTTTAAGTTTTTGAATTTTTTATTTCTTTATTTTGTTGTAGATATTTGGTGGCGAAACTATGGTGGAAGGGCACCAAATTTGCAGAAATTGGCCATAAGAATCTTGAGTCAAACATGTAGCTCTTCAGGGTGAGCGCAATTAGAGTGTATTTGAGAAAATACATGCAAAAAAGTGCAATAAGTATAACTTTGAGCTTCAGCCTTCAGTTGAGCAATTACACTTATTGTAATTTTTAATTTTTAATTAAGACATTCAAGTGTCAAGAGTCAAGAGTCAAGATTCATTAGTTTTTTTAACACTCTTACAGGTTGGAGTTCGCACGCCTCAATGATTTAGTGTATGTGCATTACAACATCCGACTTCGAGTGAGGCAAATAGAAGCACCAATGAATCCAGATGCCATTTCCTTAGACAATATTGATGTATTGTCTCAGTGGAGGGTGGAGTCTGAGGAGCCCATCTTGGAGGAGTCACCTTCATGGTTAGAGCCAGATGATCCATTAGAACGGGGGCAGTGAAAGGAGGAGGACTTGGAGGAGGAGCAGGAGGAGGAGGAGGACACTGTGGGAGCATCAACATCAACACCATCTACTATAGATATAGGAGAGTATAGCTCCATACCTAGCACTCATTATTTGACTTTAGGTGCAGAGGTAGGGTCAGGGCCTTCTACTACTAGGGGCAGGCCTGGCAAACAACCCATCGTGTTTTCCTATAAAAGAGGGAGAGGGCAGTGATTTCAGATAGATAGCTGCTAGTTTTATTTGTTATGCTACATATAACTCGTGATGATGAGATACTTTTATATATGTGATGTTATTTTGTATTGGTTTTCCACATTTGAGTCCTTGAATGGACAGTTATCAAGGATTCGCAGGATTTGGTATCGCCTTTGATGTATCATTTCTATTTGACATCATATATATCAGTTCTTTCTTCATATTTATGTGCCAATGTGTTTATTTCATGTTGTTATTGCTTTATATGTTTTAAAAATCTGAAAAAAATGAATATATTATGCATTTTTTATGCTTGCCGATATTTGCCAATATTGCCAATAAGATATTTTCTGGACCCTCGCTAATATTTTGCCGATACCGATATTTTCAACATTGTTATTGGCATAACTTAATTAATTATGCTCGAGGTCGCATTCCGGGTAGATTAATTGATGGAACACCTTAGTGTAATAGCTCTTTGGAACCGGAACGAAAAGTCTACAAGATGGGATGCTGAGAAGTGACTTCCAGTGGCCAAAGAGAGTATGGTGGGCAATTTACCATTTTCCTTAGTTAAAGATGACTTTAATTAGTCACTTAATTAAGGAACAATAATTAATTAGAGGAAATGGGCCAAAAGTGACTTAAGTGAAATAAAATAAAATTAAAAGGTCACTTAAGATAAAGTCAATGGAGGAGCTTCTAGAATAATAATAAAATAAGATGCTTCTAGAGGCTTGGAGATCTATCTATTAGATTCATAAAAGAGGAGGAGGAGGTCATTTGGAGACATCTTGAATTTGATATTGTTTCTTGTGTAGAGGTTTGAGAACTTGGTTATCTACTTCAGCAGTAGCCCCAAGATGGAAACCCTCGAGTGATTTAGTGAGAGTGGGTAAGCACCCATCTCTTCCCTTGGTGGATCCATTTTGGGTTCACAGGTTGTAGTTATTTGATTTTCAGTTTGTTTTGGGAGGCCCATTTTGGTATTATTGTAGATTTGTTGAGGCCAATTATCTCAGTTACATGGGTTGGATGTGTTGAAATTTTGTGACCTTGGGTCTAGGTTAGAGTCTTAAATCACTGACGCTACCAAACCAAGAGTCTCAACCATGAACTACTTTACACAGCGAAATATAAATAACAGTAAATCACAAATGCACAGAATATAGACAACTTTTTAATTTTTCATCCCAACTTCGTTATATTAACAACATATAATACAACATTCTAGGGCTCCTGTACTAGGGATAATAGCCTCATACATCCCACAAGTACAAGACAAGATACTTTGACCATCTGGCTATAGCATCTAACAGCTCCCCTCAATCATACCTTGTACCTGCCCGGTCCTTCGGCTCCCAATTTGCAGCTCCTACCTTTATCAATGCTCTAAGTCCATCTGGCCACAGAATCTCGACTATGCAATCTACTCTCTAGTTGTCCCTTCGCCCATCAAGGGCACAACTCATCGAGGCTCATGTTGAATTGTTCATAGCTCCAGTTGTGAACAACTCTCAATCTGCCCACTGCTACTCTTCAACTTCTCTGGGACTTCAGCGCACTATGGTCTTCCTACGCTGCACCGATGACAACCAACATACGGCATGGAGAATTGCCACCTATCACTACGGGATGTCCATTTCCTACAATGAACATGGGCTAGGAGGACTATCCATCATCTGCTACAGAAGTCCTTCTCAACACACAAGTCTTGGACTACTGAACCCTACTCTTGGTTGATCAGACCCTTGAGCTCATCAACAATTGCCAGGCTAGCAGTCACCTTTGCCCATCAAGGTGCTGCACTTTTGGCTCGAACATGGACACTAACACACTGCCCTCCAGCAGACCATAAGTGTCCAATCTCGTCCACACTTGGTCTTGTCTCACGCTGCCCTCCAACAGTCCACGAGAAACCAAGTCCATGCTGTACCATTTGCTCCTAGTTAGTGCATCCCCACACCTAGGAGACCCTTACACACGGCTGCCCACAAACTTCATCAATCTGCCATATGTCCTCACCTAGGACACCATCAATCCATCGTACATAGGTCGATCTGCAACAACACTTGCTCTGTCCTCTTGCCTCTTGATCTAATGTAGCTGCAGTCACCTTGGCTGCTTGGTAGGCCTCCCAATAATCCATGTGCGGTCCACCAAATAACTCCTAAGGCCTCCTACAAGCAGCCCACAAACTAATCCAAGCAATGATCAGTCCTTTGATACAATGCACCTCTCAGCATGCTGCTGCACAAACGCTGCCGTGGGATCTGTCACTAGGGCATCTAATCACCAGATCTGCCCTCTATCTTGACTCCCACAAGCTGCCTTTACCCTGATCCAAATTCTGGTCATTGCTTGACCCAACACATCTCCTCAAAACATTGTTGTTCTGCTGTTTGCACTTGCTGTCACTGTACTTCTGGTTAGGGCACGTACTGCAGCCCTACATCTCCTTGACAGTCCTTAAACAATCTCTTTAAGAGCTGTGGCATACCCTCAAGGGTGTCCTCACCAACGTTGCTTGTTTAGGGTACTAATCAACCCTTGACAGCCCACAAACAAGCTCAGCTGCGTGTTATGGCCTGCGGCCTAGCACAGTAGCCCTAAAATGTGAGACAGACCCCTTCATAAGCTGCGGCCCTCCAAGAGTAATGCCTTCCACACCTACGCTGCCCCTTTTTCTGCTTGTTAACCCTAAATGCAGCCCTTATGGTGTCCCAGCTGCTGGCTATGGCCTGCGGCCTAGCACAGCAGCTGTTGTAGCCTTCAGCCTCCTCCAAAACCTCACCCTACAGCCCTTAAGCAACAGATACATACTCCTCTAGACTGCGGCCTCTTCTACCCAGCATACCACACCCAAAACAGCCCTAAGACATGCCTCAAACCAGCCCAAAGTCACCTCGCTGTCACCTACAACAGCCAGACATCTCCCACGCTGTACCTTGGCCTTTTCTTGTTGTTTTGTTGCTCCTTGCTGCAACTTTGGCTTCCATCCTTCCTATACTAGAACGCACTTGTGACAACCCTCATCCAAGCCTCAAACAACCCTTTAATTCTCCATGCTGTCACCTACAGTAACCAGAAACCCTCACGCTGTCTTTGGCTCCTCTCCATGCTGTCCCAAGTCTTCTCTAGCTGGGTTAGGCTTCCACGAAATTTCAGATCTTCTTTTGAGATGTATTGCCCACAAAATGGATACTTCAGATGACTCCCATCCATCCTCTATTTATACTAAAAGAAGCCTCCACGAAGCCAATCATGAACCAACACGTCTTTATGATATTTTTCACGCCGACCTACCTGGAACTCATGTTGGCCTGCTTAAAAGATCCATAATTATTATGTCGACTTCAAAATTCAATATCTCCCAAACAACAACTCGGATTTAGACGATTTTCAATGTGTTGGAATCATCTATCCGAGCACTATCATTCTCATCCATCACATGACATGAGATCATCATGGTTCTGCCCCAAAAACATGATTGGTGCAAAAACCCCTTTCTTGGGTTCCAAGCCCACAAGCTGCCCTTGTTGCGCTTTGTCCTCCAGCCCTTGAATCCTTGGGGCTTGGTGTGAGAATTTCTGAATCCACACATCAAAAGTCCTACTGCAATCACGGGTTTATCATCTCCTACTTGTTCTTTACATTTAACAAGTTATTTGATTACTTAAACAACGATGAAAACACTATTGCAGCCTACACATACATACAAATCATGAACTGAAATAAACTGAGACAATCACACAAAGGACACCGTTATTTTGGACAATCATCCCCGGAAAAATTCAATTCGGGAAAACCTATGCAACATATAGAGGGTTTATATTATTAAGCAAATTTCTGAATACAACTAGGGTGCCAAATCCGGCTCACCCTACAGAGAATAAACCTAGCAGAAGTACCTCTATTCGAAGACAAATTTTTTGACAATTCCAACAATTGAATGATCAAACCCCACAGAGGACAACTGTTGTTCCCAGTGCTGGGCAGCGATGGTTGCTCCAAGCTCTGCGCTAGAATTGCATCACCTCTAAGAGCTGTGTCACCCTCCCAGTGAGCCTTCCTTGCTCAAAATTCGATATGCTAAACTATTGCTCTCTTTGCCCCACAGAAAACCCCATTGTTGCTCTAAGCAACTGCGTCAGCCCCTCTAGCTTCTGCGTCACCCTCTTTGGAGTTGCATTGTCTCTCCTGTTGTTGCTCTGCCTCTCTGCTATGTATTCTCGACCTTGAACTGAAGTCCCTCTGCCGAACAACCCCTCTCTCACTGCAACTCAAATCACTTAGCTCGACTTTCTCAGCAAACCACGCCCCAGAAAATTCAAACTCTTTGATCTCTTGGTGTCTCTCCAACTGACCCTCAAGCCTTCTCTTATACTTTTCTTGTTGATGAATCAATGACCATGATCTAATCTCTAATCAATGACTAAGATTAGAACAGAGTTGATCCACGTCACTTAGAAGTTTCTCAACCATATTCTTATTAACACACGTTAGTATTTTTATTTTCCTAAGTTTAGACTTAGGAACTCATTACAAATATTAATTATTTTAATAACTCCTCATCCAATGGAATTTCTCCAAACAATTTTTGGGTTCTAGAGATCTCATGTGTTCTAGCCCCTACTTCAAATTTCGAAGCTAGAGCACATTCGATGCTACCCGAAATCAACACTTGGAGTACCTCCCAAGCTACATAAAAATCAACAGTATGTGCATGTGAACCCTAGTTCATCTAATATAATAAAGTTGAGTATTTTCTTGTTCAGTGTGTTATGAGATTGCATTCTCGATTTGTTTAAATTTTCACATGGCAATTTTCTGTTATGAATAGAATTTTTATATTGAGTTTTTCTGATTTAAAAATTCGAGTTGTTCCAAATTTATTTCAATTGGGACATTCATAAAAATTGTATGCACATTGTCATGTCCCTTCTCAAATACATTTGTAACAGGGTGCTACTACACAATTTTGCAGAATTTTGGCTAAGGAAGAGAACCCATCATTTTCGACTTAGGGACTTAGGAGGCAATTTGACTTTATTTGGTTGGTAGTGGAATGTGGGGGCCACCCACATGGGAGTTCGAATTGGTCCATTCGAATAGATTGGAGGGAAAGTCACATAAGTGGATGGAGGGGCCCACATGAGGCTAGGGAGGCCCAAGGAGTTATAAGAAGGGAGCAACTCTCATTTTGGATTCATTCTTACATCTTGCAAACAAAATCACTTGACTGTTCACTTTGCTGTTTAGCTGAGTCAACCGATTATTTAGCCATGAATCTCTCAAGCAGGAGATTCAACCTCTACTTCGGGGGACCATTCGTGCCCGTTCTAGAGAGGCAGTTCCACAAGGATTTTAGGTGTTTCGAGGAAGTGAGATAGCACCAACATCTAGCGTAGAGTAGGGAGTGCGTATTTCTCGACATCCAAAGAATACGCTGAGGGAGACATAAGCCATCAGAGATCAGATGTTTGCCGGGAGAGTTAGAGAGCTGAGAAAGCAGCAATAGGCCAACATTCTTGCTGAGTTTTACAGCCAGCAGAGCCAACATTCTAGTAGTTTGATTGTTGGGCTAGGGGACAGTGCAAAGGCCACTCCAACAATTTTCGTGGAGCTTAGGAGCAGGTGTCTTAAGCCAAGGGCTCATCTTGGAAGTCAGGGATTTGATAGCAAGGGTCATCCCAACACTTTAGGAGCATTTCTGGGAGGATTTACAGGTGGTTTCTATAATGTTCCTAAGTAGGAATATAATGGATATTCTAAACAAATAAACAATGCAACAACATAAAATTAAAAACATGCATTATACACCCATAAAACACTGTAAATCTAGAACTATTGAGCCATGTATTATAAAATTTGAGAGCATAGGTACAATACAAAGGAGATGGTGCACATGGGCTTGTCTCAGGGACAAGCTGGACCAAACCCAGGTGATGGAATAGATGAGCTGAAGGTTGCCCAGTTGCTACACCACTCTGCACTGGGCTGTCCCAGTGAAACTATTGTTTTGCTGAACTTCGACATGCTGGAATGTGCTCAGTAGTTCCATATTCACAGCTTTTCTGTGATTGTTTAATGAGTATTTTGTTTTTATAAATTGTTGCACAAATTATTTGGTTTACATCAACTGCATTTCCTATTTAGGATCATTACAGTGGTATCAGAGCCTAGTTCTTGGCTCAGCTGTGGGGATTGGCTCATATGGGAGAAGGGGACCAACAGAACATCAACTACCGACAGCAAAGGTACTGCAGCAGTGAAAGGGAGCTGGAGATTACTCCAGACATGGAGGACAGAGGGAAAGCAGTAGTAGAACAGGAGGAAATGGTGGAACTGAAGAGTAGGGAAGAGATGGCTTTTGATAGCCTCCTAAGAGCCCTAAATGACTTAGCCAAGGGTCAGAAAGACATGCTGGAAGAGATCAAGTCGCAGAACAGAGAGAGGACCACTCCTAGAGGGTTTTTGTTTGGGGAAACTTCTGGGGCCTCTCAACCATTCAGTCATCCCTCACCAACAACGCAACGCCCATCAACATGTGTGCAAGCTCATGCTACATTGGCTTCTTTCATGCCAGTGGCACAAATCGAGTCTGCAAGGGAGTAAGACCCCCCTTAGATGGGAGACTACTTCAGAGAATGGCAGTTTATGGATGATGTTAAAATTGGCAACTAGGGCCAAACTCCATGTGGGTCATCTTATTTATGGCAGCTGATATTTTATTGGATCCCTCTCATCAAGAGGTGTAGGATTGATCTAAAGATCATCCGATTCCAATAAGTATTATGAAGTTATGAATTTATTTATGTTATAAATCAAATTGTCATGTCGACCAACAATTGAGTAGGCTCAGAAGCCCAATAGACATGTTTATTCATCATCCACGTTTTAGTATAAATTGGTGAGGACTTGAAGCCATTTTAGATATGTATCCTTGAGGTGATCTCCTCTCCACGTCTTGGGTTTTTGGAGAAGCAGAGAACTAAAGATATGCTGGCCCAAGGGTGATACCCTAACCGTAGGAAGCTGCAGGCATGAGGATGATCGACGCAGCAAACATGGACCTATACGCTGTCCAGAAGTCCTATACACAGGCGCGTAGGCCCTAATCTACGCAGTTAATGAAGACTCCTTCAACGCAGTCAATGGAGACTACTACAACGCAGTCAATGGAGCCATCTAGGCTAGGAGACTTGTTCTCGCTGTTAAAACCAAACATAGAACTTCACATTCCTCTCTGAAATATGGGCACATGTATACGCTATAAAGAGAGGAACAAAACTCGGGTTTCATCCTTGTAATTTCATGTGAATATGGGTGCAAAGATCCGCAAGCAAGAAGGGACAGAACTTGCAAATACCTCTGAGATCTTCCCATGTTAGGGCAAGCTGTAGTAAGGTCTGACTGCTCCTGGTTTGGGTTTTAGGTGCAGTCACAACATGGAGTAGCGAATGAAACCCTGTATGATGCAGTAAGTTAAAATCCTCATATCTAAGATTTGAAGGTGGTATTCCTGTATGAAGAAAGCAGAAAAGGGATGTATGTGATCTGGGCATTTCATATCTATCTCGGATAGATGAATCAAGACAATCTTCATATGAGGACGCAGAAATCATGTTGGTCTCAAGAATGATATCCATGTAGCAAACAACAATACCTCGGACTACCCAACGCTTTGGTGATGAACACCGTCCTCCTTGGTGGTATTCATCTCCATGAATGGGGTCAATGACAGCGTATTCCTGTGGCAAAGAAGATCTATGAAACCCTACAACAGTACTAAATCGGCATAGAAGTATATTACAATGAGAAGACCGGATTTGTCATTCTCAGCATACTTGTTGATTTGGGGTAGCAATGTGATGCTGTATGATGAGAGCATCATAAGAGTCATTGAGTATACATCAGATGTGTGCAGATCCATGATGTTGAGAACAACTCAGTGATATTTAGGTGCAGCATGAAGATGATGAATGAGAGGCAGCACCTTGGAGAATCAGTGGACGCAGAATGTCTTCAACTGATCTCATTGTTATAGGAAATGATCTATGCTCAGATCTAGATAAGTCAAAGTGTTGACTTTTGATGTAAATGTACTATCTCTCTCACTTTCTCTGCTGAACTTTGAAGAACATAAAAGAAGAATTGATCAAGGGTTTCCCCACATTGTGGGGTTTTTCCCTGGCTAGCACCAAATCGTGTGTCCTCTTGCCTTGGCTTGTCTTCTGCGATTTATATTTATGTGCTATCTGCAGTTTAATGCTGATATGATTGCTAACTATGAAAATTTAAAAAAATTGCTCTAACATAGAACATACCCAAAATTAACATGGTATCAGAGTTGAGGTGAAGAAAATGCCCAAGCAAGAATGAAAGAGCAATCACCAAAGACAGTTGGGACAGGACAAGAGGATCAATGGGTTCCTCATCCCTTTTCTAATTCACCTTGTGTGAAGTCGACGCAGAGAATATTATCAGAATGGCGCAGTGGAAGTTTCTGATGGTCTACTTAAAGATCACTTCATTGGGAAGTTCGGATCTAAGGGTGGAAGGAAAGGCAGATGCTTTGGTTGCAATAAGTTCAGCCATCATGCGAAGGAGTGTCCAAAGGATAGGGACACATCTCTTGATGAAGATAATAGTCATTCTAGGGACATCTTCAATGATCAGAGGAATAATAAGTAATACAGGTCATCAAGTAAATGGTCGACTCTTCAAAGAAAGCAAGGAACCTCAGAATCTCTTTATGTACTTGATTGCAAGAAGACCCTGGTGTCCATCTCGGAAATGGAAGTCAAAGGTTTCAGGGTGGCACTCATCGATGGAAAGGTACATGTTTGAAAATAGATTTTCAAAGATGTTTTAGAGTTCAGGGTTGTATCAAGTCCACTGGGGACCATGTCCATTGACTCAGCACCGGAGGTCTGTGAGTCAGATGGTGACCGGGATGCCTGAATTCAAAAAGAGCATGAAGGTACATGTCTGAGATGTACCGAAGGAAAATCTTACAAGGGGACCATTCCCCTCATGTAGCAAGTCCACAGGTCTGGAACAACTCGTGGAGTTTGAGATTCATCAAAGAGAATCTCATGTATATAGGTGGAAGAAAGCCCTCTATTGCTTGAAGCAAAACTCCCTGGGCGTAGTATGAGAGGATTGATAGCTGTTTTATGAAGCTGAGATTCACTAGGAGTGAAACCAAACCATTACCCGAAGGTTGTGGATGACAGACCTCTCATGCCGGCACCTTATGCAGATGAACTATTTCTGACAGGTGCAAACCCTCTCATTTGCAGAATTAAGAGGGAGTTGGATTCTAGACATACGTTTTGCAGTTAGCATGGTGAGCTCATATTTGGTTGAGCCTCACTGGATTGGTGCCAAGAATCTTCTAAGATATCTTCGGAGCACAATCTCTCATGGATTGAGATACAGTCCCGGAAATATGAAACTGCATGATTATTCGAATGCTGAGTAGGCAGGCAGTGTGGAGGATCACTAGAGCACTTCCCAGTGTTGGTTCTCTTTGGATTCTGATTCGATATCATGGGTGAGCAGGAAACAGAAGTCGGTTGTTATAAGTACCGGCGAGACCGGATACATAACTACGAGTATGACCTCGTATGAAGTTGCCTGGTTGTGGAAACTCTTCAGTGAGTACAAATGATGAATACCACTGTGATTCTCTGTGACAACCACAGGTGGGATTCGATTATTGAGGAATCCCATATTCAATGATTGCTCCAGCAAATAGAGATCAGATATTGCCTTATCTGGGATATGGTAAGTCGATGAGCAAGGAGGCTCCATCGCATTGAGATGATGTACAGGTCGCTACACTTTGTCAAAGCCCCGGGGAAAAGATCAAATCTGTGATTTTCCCAAACAACTTGGAGTCGTCAAGAGACCCCTGTAAAAGGGTCTTGCATGTTGCATACATTGAGCTCTGGGAGCTTTGGGGGCTTGCGGTTCTTACTAGAGCAACATACAACCACAGGGTGACTCACCCCCCCTTGGTGGTGCACACTGGGCCAAGATGATTCGCTCTCTTGTGGGACAGGATGATTCACTCTCCTGTGGACAAGATGATTCACTCTCTTGTGGGACAAGATGATTCGCTCTCTTGTGGACAGGATGATTCACTCTCCTGTGAACAAGATAATCTACTCTCTTATGGGACAAGATGATTTGCTCTTTTGTGGGACAGGATGATTCACCCTCCTGTGTAGCAGGATGATTAGTTCTCCTGTGAGGTCTGGATGATGTGTTCTCCATGACGATTGTGTAGCAGGATGATTAATTCTCTTGTGAGGTCTGGATGATGTGTTCTTCATGATAATTGTGTAGCAGGCTGATTAGTTCTCCTGTGAGGTCTAGATGATGTGTTCTCCATGACGATTGTGTAACAGGATGATTAGTTCTCCTGTGAGGACAGGATTGATTAAGTTCTCCTGTCAAGGCATTCTACCCATGCAGTCTAGGACTCATGGGCAGTACCTCTCATCTGATCAATGAGCAGGGAAATGAGGATAGGGACCATAGTAGTACGATGGACGCATCTCTATATCTACTGTACTCCCTATGCTAGGATGACCTTCATTGATCTGGGATCAATGATACTGGTCTGGGACCAGTGTTAGGAGTTGTAACCACTATGACACTGACTTTGGGTCAGTAGAGGACTGGTCTAGGACCAATGGTACATACTCTAAGATTGACTTCGAGTGAGTAGAGTACTGGTCTAGGACTAGTGGTAGGAGTTGTACCTACTATGACACTGACTTCGGGTCGGTTGAGGACTGGTCTGGGACCAGTGGTACACACTCTGAGATTGGCATTGGGTTAGTGGAGAATGGTATGTCACATTCTCGATCAATTCTTCTTCTTCATGGTTCAGCAGAGCAGAGCAAAGCCAACAGAGTTGAGCAGCGCTGGGCAGAGCTGAGCAGAGTTGGGCAGAGCTGAACAGAGCTGAGCTAGCAGAGCTAAGAGCAGAGCAGAGCCAAGCCAGTAGAGCAGAGCGAAGCCAGCAGAGCAGAGCTAAGTAGAGGAGTGTCGAGCAATGATGGCAGAGATAGTACAGTCGGACATATGGATCAGTGGATGGAGTTCTCCCCAGTTGAGAGGGAGTGTTAAAATTGGCAACTAGGGCCAAACTCCATGTGGGTCATCTTATTTATGGCAGTTGATATTTTTATTGGATCCCTCTCATCGAGAGGTGTAGGATTGATCTAAAGATCATTCGATTCCGATAAGTATTTATGAAGTTATGAATTTATTTATGTTATAAATCAAATTGTCAAGTCGTCCAACAACTTGAGTAGGCTCAGAAGCCCAATAGACGTGTCTATTCATCATCAAGGTTTTAGTATAAATTGGTGAGGACTTGAAGCCATTTTAGATATGTATTCTTGAGATGATCTCCTCTTCACGTCTTGGGTTTTTGGAGAAGGAGAGAACTAAAGATACGCTGGCCCAAGGGTGATGCCCTAACAGCAGGAAGCCGCAGGCATATGAGGATGATCCACGCAGCAAACAAAGACCTATACACTGTTCAGAAGTCCTATACACAGGCATGCAGACCCTAATCTACGTAGTTAATGAAGACTCCTTCAACACAGTCAATGGACACTCCTACAACACAGTCAATGGAGACATCTAAGCACAGCTAGGAGACCTGTTCTCGCTGTCAAAACCAGACACAAAACTTCGTATTCCTCTCTGAAATATGGGCACATGTATACGCTATAAAGAGAGGAACAGAACTCGGGTTTCATCCTTGTAATTTCATGTGAATATGGGTGCAAAGATCTGCAAGCAAGTAGGGTGTAACAGCCCAAAATAAATATCTAATTAAATTATTAACATTAAATGTAAATCAAAGTGGCACTTACCTAGCCAAATAAACATGTAATTAATTAACTAAATTCAAACTATGAATAGTGCTTACCTGTGGTAGAAGTAAGCTTATCGCAACAAGGTTTTGGGGACGGCTCTCCACCCAACCGTAGGCTCAATTGCGCAAGAATTTGCTACAATTGGCCACCCCCGAGCCCTCAATCAACGTACTACTGCCAGTGACTCCTAAGTCTTAGAACACCATTCTCCCAAGAGAATGAAAGATAGAATCTATGAATGATGGAATGCAGGAATCCTCTCATTCACCATCTATTAAATAGAACAAACATTGGATGGGAACCACATGCACACACTCCATGTGTCTACATGCGACTTTGATTTTTTTAGCTTTCTTGTTTTATTTCTTTACTTTTCTTTTGATTTTTAGCTTTCTTGTTTTATTTTCTTCTTTTTGATAGCTTTACTGATTTTTTTATTGTTTTCTTTGTTTTATTTCTATTATTCTTATTTAGAGTTTTAGTATTTTTATTTATTTTTTTTTTATTTATTTTCTTGTATATTTTAAATATCATTATTATTTAACATTTATGATTTATTTATATTATTTATTATGAAGTGATTTATTTATTTATTATTATTATTAAGGGGACGAAGTTACTTAAAGTGGGAGAGTATGTAATATCCCCTCCTTAATAATAAATAATAAATAATAAATAACACAAATAAATAATAATAAATAATAAATAATAAATAATAAATCACTTCATAATAAATAATATAAATAAATCATAAATGTTAATAATAAATGATATTTAAAATAATACAAGAAAATAAATAAAAATAAAAAATAAAAATACTAGAACTCTAAATAAGAATAAATAGAAATAAACAAAGAAAACAATAAAAAAATCAGTAAAGCTATCAAAAAGAAGAAAATAAAATAAGAAAGCTAAAAATCAAAAGAACAATAAAGAAATAAAACAAGAAAGCTAAAAAAATCAAAGTCGCATGTAGACACATGGAGTGTGTCCATGTGGTTCCCATCCAATGTTTGTTCTATTTAATAGATGGTGAGGAAGATGAGAGGATTCCTGCATTCCATCATTCAGAGATTCTATCTTTCATTCTCTTGGGAGAATGGTGTTCTAAGACTTAGGAGTCACTGGCAGTGGTACGTTGATTAAGGGCTCGGGGGTGGCCAGTTGTAGCAAATTCTTGCGCAATTGAGCCTACGGTTGGCTCGAGAGTCGTCCCCAAAACCTTGTTGCGGTAAGCTTACTTCTATCACAGGTAAGCACTATTCATAGTTTGAATTTAGTTAATTAATTACATGTTTATTTGGCTGGGTAAGTGCCACTCTGATTTACATTTAATGTTAATAAGTTAATTAGATATTTATTTTGGGCTGTTACATAGGGACATAACTTGCAAATACCTCTGAGATCTTCCCATGTTAGGGCAAGCCACAGTAAGGTTTGACTGCACTTGGTTTCGGTTTTAGGTGCAGTCACAACATGGAGTAGCAAATGAAACCCTGTATGATGCCGTAAGTTAAAAGCCTCGTATCTAAGATCTGAAGGTGGTATTCCTGTATGAAGAAAGCAGAAAAGGGATGTATGTGATCTAGGCATTTCATATCTATATCGGATAGTTGAATCAAGACAATCTTCATATGAGGATGCAGAAATCACGTTGGTCTCAAGAATGATATCCTTGTAGCAAACAACAGTGCCTTGGACTACCCAAAGCTTTGGTGATGAACACAGTCCTCTTTGGTGGTATTCATCTCCATGAATGGGATCAATGGCAACGTATTCCTGTGGCAAAGAAGATCTATGAAACCCTACAACAGTACTAAATCGACATAGAAGTATATTACAATGAGAAGACCAGATCTGTCATTCTCAGCATACTTGTTGATTTGGGGTAGAAACGTGATGTTGTATGATGAGAGCAGCATAACAGTCATTGAGTATACATCAGATGTGTGCAGATCCATGATGTTGAGAACAACTCAGTGATATTTAGGTGCAGCACAGCATAATGATATGAGCATGGACAACATGATGATGAATGAGATCATGAGCATGGGCATTTTGATGATGAACAAGACCATGGAAGATGCAACATGATGAGTAGCATGAAGATGATGAACGAGAGGCAACACTACGATAGGTGAAGCTGTCACATTGGAGAATTAGTTGAAGTAGAATGTCTTCAACTGATCTCATCATTATAGGAAATGGTCTATGCTCAGATCTAGATAAGTCAAAGTGTTGAATTCTGATGTAAATGTACTATCTCTCTCACTTTCTCTGTTGAACTTTGAAGAACGTAAAAGAAGAATTGATTAAGGGTTTCCCCACATTATGGGGTTTGTCTCTGGCTAGCACCACATCATGTGTCCTCTTGTCTTGGCTTGTCTTCTGCGATTTATATTTATGTTCTATCTGCAGCAGTGTTTTAAGAAACGGCCAAGTCAACATTGACTCGGTCGGGTTGATCCGGGTTGATGGGCTCCCATTTGAAACGGTGGTTAACTCGGTTCGGAAGGCCGAGTCAGCAATGACTCGACCGAGTCATTGAATGAGTCGGCCGAGTCATTGCTGACTTGGCCGAAACGGACCGTTTCCACTATGAAACGACCAAGTCAATGTGGCATGGTACCCTCACGCAAACGCAGCATTTAACTGATTTTTTTATGGATTTTAAATTTGTTTTTCCACTGGTTGCCTAATGGTATTCATAACAAATATTAAAAACCAAAAACTTCGTGCTGTGGAAAGCATATCTCATATAGTTCAAACAGTTATAAGTTTGCCAGGTCCATTCTTTGCTCAAGTTTTTAGTGATAAGTTTGCATGCAAAAATCCCCTCTATGAATGCATGATTAAGACTTTTTGGGGTTTTGCATTTGCTGTAAATACAACATTTTGCTTGGATATGTTTTAATACTCCATTTATTATCATATTCAAATCAGAAAACACTCATTGGCTCTAATTTTTATGTGACATTGTAAATATCTATTTTCTGGTAGCAATTGGCTTTTAACTTTTAAGGGATAATCAGTGAAAGAAAATGACTTATTCATAGAGAATCCAAACATAAGATAAAGTGAGGAAGAATTACATCAATGTTGAGAATGATAAAAGGTGGTCAATGTGTTTCAAAAAATTTCATGTATTAGACATCAAAGGTATTTGCATGTGAGGCATCTCTAGTGTGGAGGTGCCATAGAAAACACATTGTATGATTGCATAGATTGACATCTATAAGTATATACTATAAACTGCACAAAACAAATACTTCAGTGACGAACCATTAGATATTAGGATATCGACAAGCAACTGAAACCTTGATAAGATTTTTTTCCTATCCATTAGGTTCTAGTGGTAAGTCTCTTAGTCTAGGAGCATGACACTCAATATTTTCAACCATCAAGTTGTTATCAACAAGCAATTGAATCCTTGATAAGGTTATTTTCCTATCCATTGGGTACCATTTTGATATAATGGATTGGTTCATCAGCCTACTTTGATCATATGTTGTCTTCCATCTATATTATAATGCTGTGTGTTTGGAAATATGAATGAAAATCTTTAAAATTATGTTTAAAATCTTCAAAATTACGTTTTTTTTATAAAAAAACTAAATATTTAATGTATTTTTTACAACGACCGAGTCATTGAAAACGAGCCGGCTGAGTCATTACCGTTTCGGAGTCGGAGTCGGAGTCATTGCTCGGCCGAGTCAGAGTCGGAGTCGGAGTTTTAAAACATTGATCTGCAGTTTACTTTAATGTTGATATGATTGATAACTATGAAAATTTAAATAAATTGCTCTAGCATAGAACATACCTAAAATTAACAGATGAAGAATTTAAGGAAGCCCTCTCCTTCAGAGATTACTGCAAGCTCAAAGTAGAGGGAGAAGAACAAGGGTTATGGAGGACAGGGGACCCAGAACTATGAGCTGCAGAGGACCATAGGGAGGATGTATTTCCCTACTTTCGATGGCACTGCCAAGTGCACAGCCAGGGTTTGGGTTGAGAAGATGGACACCTACTTCCAACTCAACCGGATGACAGAGTAGGAAGCCATCAAGATGGCCATGCTGCACATGGAGGGGGAAGCCCATGATTGGTGGTTTCATGGCTTGACCACCCTAGGGCATGCCCACGTGGCTTCTTATGAGGACTTTACCAGGAGCTTGGTGGAGCACTTTGACCAGAGAGTTCCACAGGCCCATTTCAAAGAGCTGACCCAATTGTGCCAAACAGGCAAACCCAAAGCAGCACATCTCTGAGTTTCTATGGGTACCAGTGATGGTTCTGTATCTATCAGAAGCTAGGAGGGCGTACACCTTCATTGAGGGCTTACTTGGGCCCCTGCATGGACTACTGAAGTCACGTAGACCCTCCACATTGCAGGAAGCAGTCTTGTGCACCAGAGATTTACAAGGGGTCATCCCTAAGACTAGAGCATCTTTTCCTGCATGGACCCCCTTTCCACAAAAGGGGCATGAGACTAGACCTCCACCTTAGAGGACCACACAGGGGAGGGGGCAGTTAGATGATGAGATATGGAATGACCTTAGGAGGAGGAAGTTGTGCTTCACACGCAGGGAGCCCTAGGCACCAAGCCATCGATGCATAGATGGTAGAGCACACTATATTGAGGTTTTTTCTGACAATGACTAGGAGGACGAGGTGGAGTAGGATTGTGGTGTGGCAGAGGGTGAGAGTCCAACTGATAGAGGGCCACCACCACCACCTCTAAAGGGTGGGGCATCCCTTGCCCCATCCGGGGGAGTCCTTGCTTCCTTATGTGGGATTCCCAAATTTTTGACATTGAGGGTCAGAGGCACTGTACAGGGGCAAAGGGTGTCAGTTCTAGTTGACAATGGGGCTACCCACAATTTCATAGATGTTCAGTTGGTTCAGAGGAGGGGCCTCACCACGGCTAAGTGCCTTCCTTGACAGTAGTTATGTGGAACTACTCGATGACAGACCACTTGTTTGTGGTCGATGTGCTAGACACCAACATGGTGATGGGTGTCCAGTGGCTGTATTCCCTTGGGCGAGTCACGACAGATTGGAGGAAGCAAGAGATGGTGTTCATTGGGCCAGATGGCAAACTGGTAGTTTTGAGGGGCATGCAATCTTATCCACCTCAAGTAGTTTCGGCCCACAGGATGGAGGCAGACCTGTGACATGGGGACATTGCATGGGCAGTTGAGCTAAGGATCTCAGAGGCTAGGGGACAGGCTCAGCCTCCACCACTAGACATACAGGTTGTGCTGGACTGGTTCGCAGTGGTGTTTGGGGACATTCCTCCAAGGCAGCCACCAGATAGGGGATTTGAGCACACTATTGAGTTAGAGTCGTGTGTGCAGATAGTGATCACCACCCCTTATAGGCATCCCAAGGCCTATAAGGATGAGATAGAGAAGGCCATCCAAGAGTTGGTAGCGTTGGGCCATGTCAATCCAATTTCTAGTCCCTTCGCTTCTTCAGTGGTATTGGTGAAGAAGAAGGATGGAACCCTTCGGATGTGCATTGGCTACCGGGCCCTCAATCAGAAAGCACTGAAGAACCGATACCCCATTTCCCGCATAGATGAGCTGATTGACGAACTTAGAGGAGCCAAGTACTTCTCTAAGATCGATTTGCGTTCAGGGTACCACCAAATCAGGGTGAGGGAACAAGATATCCCTAAGACAACTTTTCGGTGCCATTATGGGCACTTCAATTTCCTGGTCATGCCATTTGGGCTGACTAACGCTTCGAACACCTTCCAGTCTTGCATGAACCATGTCTTCTAGGGACAGTTGAGGAGGTTTGTGCTAGTTTTCTTTGATGACATTCTGATTTATAACTAGACATGGGAGGAGCACCTCCAACACTTGGAGGAGGTGTTGTGCATTCTGGAGGAGCAACAGTTCTATGCCAAGCTCTCCAAGTGCGAGTTTGGGTTGACAGAGATGTTCTACCTAGGGCATATCATTGGTGTTGACGGGGTGAAGGTCCATGAGGAGGAGATTCGGGCCATCCGTGATTGGCTAGTACCTCAAGATGTGACTATGCTGAGGGGCTTTTTGGAAGTTTGTCAAGGGGTTCTCACAGCTGGTAGCAACCTTGACTGACTTGACCAAGAGAGGGGCTTTCGCATGGACTGATGGAGCAGAGGTTGCCTGCGATCGCCTCAAGGAGGTGATGAGCAGTTGCCTGGTCTTGGCACTTCCGGATTTTTCCCAGCCATTTACTATGGAGTGTGATGCATCTGGGTTAGGAGTTGGAGGAGTATTGTGTTGATTTGGGGTAGCATTGGATTTGCTCTAGCCACGAAATTTGGTGGAGAGGTTGGGGCACATGAGATCTCACAACCCATAAAGGGTTTGGGCAGATTCTAAACAATTCAAGAGATATTAAAATAATTAATAATTTTAATGGAGTCCTTAAAATTCGGGGGACCATCCGTGCCTGCCGTAGAGAGGCAATTCCACAAGGATTTTAGGAGTTCCGAGGCAGTGAGATAGCACCACCATCTGGTGCAGAGGAGAAAGTGCGTATTTCTAGGCGGCCAAAGAATACCCAGAGGGAGATAGAAACCATCAGAGATCAGATGTTTGTCGGGAGAGTTAGAGAGTTGAGAAATCAGCAATAGTTCAGCATTCTTGTTGATTTTTACATCCAGCAGAGCCAGCATTCCAGCAGTTCGGATTGCTGGGCTAGGGGACAGCGTAGAGGCTACTCCAACAGTTTTCGTGGAGCTTAGGAGTTGGTGTCTTAGGCCAAGAGCTCATCCGGGAAGTCAGGGATTTGATAGCAGGGGTCAGCCCAGCACTTTGGGGGCATTTCCGGGAGGATATACAAGAAATTTCCAGCAGGCCAAGTTTTACAGTTGTAGCTGAAGTTGGGCTCGAAGGGGGTCGAATTTCAGAAGTCTAAACCAGCCAAAATCCTTGGTTGGTTTTTCTGGGTTTACACCAAGGAGTCCGGGGTTAAAAGCACATAATTTTCTAGGCAGTAAATGTGCACCTTCCAGCCATTCGAACTTCAGCAGAAAGGCAGTTTTCTGGGGCAGCGCAGTGCAGATTGGTGCAGCAGCGGGACACCCTTCATTTCAGCCATTTTCTCACCTGGGTTTGGTCATGCTTGTCCATTGAGACAAGCCCAGGTGCACTATCTTGTCATCCATTGTATTTGGCCTTCAGAAAATTAGTAAAGTGGCTCAGCAGTTCCATATTCGCAACTTTTCTGTGATTGTATAATGAGTATTTCGTTTTAATAAATTGCTGCACAGATTATTTGCTTTATATCACTTGTATTTCCTTTTTAGGACCATTACACATATCAAATCGATACTATGTTTGATATCATCAACCCGGTCAACATTTTGATGTTCACTGTTTGTCTATTTCAAAAGTTGTTGTACATTTTCATTTGATTTTACAGTTTTAACATTGGTTTCTGTCTATACTATAATCTGTACAATCTACTTTTATGTGTAAACTCTGAATGGTTGAGTTTACATAGAAATGAGAATCCTTGTTTTTTCCTTGTGAAATTATTTATTTTTAAAAATTCTGATTCATTGCTGAATTGCCTGGTTGACTACACATTTTTGTGCTTGCCTGGGACTTGTTACTCCCAGATACCCTTTTAAAATATTCATATTGGGCTTAAAAAAGCATCGACGCTAGTGATTCCTATTTTGAGGGTTCACATATTAAACATCCATCTTCGCCCTTTGATTTTATTTTTATTTTGACAGAACCTCTTGAGGCCACTGTATAACTATAACCTATAACTGCATGTTTCATTGGCAAAGGAAATTATAACGGGTTTCGAATCCAGTGTCTTCTTATTTGTTTTTAGAAAAGGGTGGAAAGAATGGGTAATGATACTGAATGGAGATAAGATTAAAATGAGATATGATAGTTTACCATGCTTCTTGATTCAGAAGTATTGTTTGTTCTATATTTTGGTTACATTTGAGCTTTGGTGTTAATAATAATATAATTATCCTATTTTTTGGAGGACAGGGACCTGCATCAAATCCAGAAGCAAATTGCAGCTACTTTGAGTGGTCTTCCTCAAAAGAAAAGGGTAGTGACAAATGAGCTTATACATGGTGAATTTCATGAGAATGGTATCGCTTCTAGACGGATCACTGGATGCATTTTTCCACAAAGGGTGTATCGTGTGATCAATTGTAATGTGTGTTGAATACTAACAGAACGCTTCATTCATGCAAGTTTTTACATGAAGATACTGTTGATGATAGTAAAATACTCTTGACAAAGAAATCTTCACCGTTGGATATTTCTTTTCTTATCCAGCAGAGAGTGAAAAAATTGTTTACATTGGAAAAAGTGCTGATTTCCCTTTTTTCTATGTCAGATTTTGATAACATCCTTAGTTAATTACACTAAAGGGATTTCTAGTTCCTTTGTAGTGTCATTCTCCTTTTCAGTCTAGATGAGGTTATTTGTAGCAATCATGAGATTGAACACCAATTTCAAGTTTCAACATTTAGGTTTTCCCCATGATCACTTGGTTGACAAATCCAAACTGTTGCTGAACTGTAGTTATTCCATGGCGGTGGGTCAAACTTGTGAAACACAACTGTGAATATTTCTTGAAAGAAAAATCAAGATATTTAATGCCGTTTGTATTCATATGTTGAAAGAGTGTTGGCATCAGCATATATTAATGAAACAAATAAATTCAAATACACGTGTATGCATTCATACAGAGTGTATGGAACTTTACAGTTTAGGTGTTCTTAGCTCTTTTACATTCTGTGCTAGTTATTGTGAAGTGGAATGCCTGGTAATATAAGCTAAACCAGGTCAAACAAGCTACATGCAAGTTATGTAACATGTTGCCAATGGATTCAGACCCAGGGTTCCGAACTCAAGCCAACAATAAACCCCATAAACATCGTCATATTCAATATTCATAAATGAATAAGGTCTCAACCAAGATGCTCATGTGAATTACAAAAACAGAAGTCAAGAAAAAGAAAAGAATGTCATACAGAACATTCAACTTACATTCTATTACACAATCACATCATTGTACACAGAAATTTAAGAGAGGGTTGGAACTTGGAACCAACACACGATCCTTCTTATTTATTCCATGAAATATGTTTATACAATGCTCTTGGGCTTAACCTTGATTTCCTCTTATTTTCTCTTACAGATTCATTCGATGGATCTTGATAGAACTGCTATCGAACCCTTCTTCCCTTACTAGTTTGCTTTAAATACATAATATGCCAGTTCTGAATCAGTTATAACTTTAATTGTTCCCTACTCACTCTTCTATTTTGAAAACAGGCTAGTGCACTAACTTTACATGACACACTTCCGGTGCACATGTCAAAAGGTGGCGGGCAGCACAAAACATTGCCCGTGGACTAAATACACTGTGTATAGACCATAGTATTCAAAGCCGGCCCAGCTAACTGGTTACCGGTCTAACCGGCCAGTTAGCAGGCCCACCGGTTGGAACCGGTCTAACCGGCCAGTTAGCAGGCCCACCGGTTGGAACCGGTCGAAAAACCCTGTCAGACAGCCTGCTTGGCCAAGAATTGGAGCTAACTGGTCCTAACCAGCTGGTTTAGGATGAAACTGGCTGGTTTGTGGTCAAACCGGCTGGTTTTGTCCTAAACCGGCCGGTTTATTGCCAGGGCAAGTATAACCCCCACAACATGCATTTTTGTGAGTTTTGAAGCTGTTTTGAGGGTAATTTGGGGTTGTTTTCCTCCAAAAATAGTCCCTCCAAGAAAAACATGCCTACCCTCTCATTTTTCTGACACATTTCAACCCTAACAATGTTGGCAATTAATGGTAATGTTAAATTCTTAAAATAAAAGTGTCATTTCCTTTAATTTTCATTTTCATCCTCCTTTTAGCATTACCATGAAATGACTAAGGATGTTTGAGAGTGGTTTCGATCTCATTGGATTTCATATGGAGAAACTAGAATTTTAGATTTCACTTAAAATTCAACAGACTTAATGGTTTTCAGGATTTCATGGTTTGGGGGTAAACAATAAATGCAATCGGAGCTCCAAATGATGAGCAAAACTCTTGATCTAGATCCCATTGTGTTGGACGATATTGATCCAACATCAAAATGGTTGGAGGAGACTAAAGAACCTGTGTTTGAGGCTGATTTTGATATCGACATGGCTTTAGCTGGGGATGAAGCAGGTTATGTGGTGGCATCAGAACCAGGATCAACAGCGACATCAAGGAAAGGCAAAGAACCAATGGAAGGCACTAGTCATGCAGGTCGACAAACTCGTGCTTCCATTAGGTCCACTTATATTCTTCTTGGTGGAATTAGTACTGAGGTTGCAGATTAGGCTGAGGCATCCTCAGACTCTGAACCAGATGATGTCTATGTAGCTCCTAATGATGATCGGGTGGCTAGTAGTGGTGATGAACTTGATGATTGATCATGTGTACACTGTAGACTTGTAGTAGGCCAATGGCCTTATAGCTTGCAACATTGTTTTTGGACTTTATAGGCCATTTAGAGCCTCAGTGCTTATGTATTTTGCTATTTTTTCGATGATATGTATTGCACTCGGTGCCATTTTGATATATTCACCTTTACATGGTATATAAATGAGCAAACTTTGCATATTTTGTCTCTATTGGCTTGGAGTCATGGTTTTAAATCTTAAAAATAGTTTTGTTTCATTAAAAAATAATTATTTAATGTATTTTTCTAAAACTAGTTCGTTTAGACCAAACCATTCCCGGTTAGACTAGTTCTTGTCGGTAAACCGGTTCATTAGGTGGACCAGTCCAGTCACTGATTCCGGTTTTAAAAACTATGATATAGACTAAATTAAATTGTGCTCTATAAGACTACAAAACAGGGCATCAATGGGCACCCAACATTGTGATTGTCTTTGCCTCGAGACAATGTAGCCTATCTCTGCAAAATAGAATATCTGTATACTCAGTGAATTCCTTGCCCGGATTGTTTTATGATATCAAAAGTATGTCTTGTTTCAATTGAAATTTACTGATAGCATCCAAAGCTGTCGTGTCTTTTGTTGGCTAGAATTTGTCTCAAAGCTGGATGGCCTCCACTGTCTTTCCCTGAATTTCTACAAAAGTTGAATACTTCGTCTCGGCATGTCCTTGAAACTAAGTTAATTTGCTTGTCAATTGTTGTTGCTCCAACTATGCCTAAGCAATCTACTTGGTGAGAACAGATACCTTAGTCATAGGGTATAGCATCCTAGCATGCAGTGATTGACAACTCTATGATAGATTTCTGCTTGTTCGCATTCTACACCTCCCACTTTCAAATTTGATAATCTTTCACGTGCATCTTGGGAAAATTCTGTAAATGTATCCAGAGCAAACTAGAATTGACAAGGCCCAAAAGCCCCTTTGCCCCAACATTCACCTGCTATAGCATCTCATTCGCAACTATTAACTATTTGCCTAGCTCAATCTCTACTGGAGTGGGCATTATCCTCAATCTCTCATGAAGTTCCATGTTCTGTGCACGTAATGCTTGGACAACATCGTGGAATTTTGTAAGTTTCTCTTACATAGAAGTTGGTGGAAGTACTTTTGCAGAGACTATGGGAATCATTGCATATACTTATCCATGTGTGGAT
The DNA here is from genome assembly GCA_000404065.3 of Pinus taeda. Classification (NCBI taxonomy): domain Eukaryota; kingdom Viridiplantae; phylum Streptophyta; class Pinopsida; order Pinales; family Pinaceae; genus Pinus; species Pinus taeda. The sequence goes on from APFE030059786.1 coordinate 50,002, forward strand.
CAGCGTGCCACATAATAATATAATTAGAACCGTGATTTTCTTTTTAAATGTTAAAAAATAGGTATCAACATAAACATTTAATTGACGAACATATAAACACATACAAACATGAGGAATAGGTTGATTTTTGTAGCATCGGATGTGCTCTAGCCTTGAAACTTTGCAGAGCGGCTAAGGCATATGCATTCTCCAAAACCTAGAAATTGTTTATGGAAATTCCACCTAGAGATGATTTAATTAAAATAATTATTTTTTTTTAAATAGTTTCCTAAGTCTAAACTTAGGAATTCTGGTTAATTAAAGGGTATTAATTAAATCAGGTGTGAATCTTCTAGAAGAAGACGAGGATAAACTCCAAGTTAATCTTAGCCATCGATTATGTTTTAATCCTAGCCGTTGGAGCTCCAAAGAGATATTATAAGGAGGAGTTTGATGTGGTTGGAGAAATACACTTGAGCAGTACGATTTTGCTAGAGAACAATTTCTTGAGTAGCAGCTGTGAGTTGTCGGAAGTGATTCAGTAAAGTCGAAGCAGTGAGAGAGGGGTAGGGATAGAAGACCAGAGGAAGTTTTCTAGATCCGGGGAGTGCAAGGCAGAGAGTAGTTCAGTGAGGCAACGTAGAGCTTTAGAGGGAGTTCGAATTCTAGCTGGGACAGATGAGATTCAATGCTAGAAGTCAGGGTGTGAGACCGGAGGGCCAAGAAGTTGAATTTCCAGACAACAAGAGGTCAGCAAAGGGATTGGCGCAGAGCCCAACTAGTGTGATGCAAATTTGTGTAGGGTTGACGCAGAAGCTGCGCAGAGGCAGCATGGGGCCAATCAGCAAGCTCCTGATCAGAGTCGGATCTCCCAGATCAGTGTGAGATTCTTCTCACTAACTTTCTACTAGTATTTCTCTATATCAGATAGCCAGTTTGGGCATCCACCGATTTGTACTCATATTTACTACTGCATAATAATTAAAACACTCAACTACTGCACCAGTTTTCCCAAGTTGGGCTTTTCCGGGGACAATGTCCAAAAACCACTTTGTTGACGTGTGTGTTTATTTCTCTCCAGTGCAGTATTTATTTTCCGAATTATTTTATTTTGTGTAGGATGTAGAGTATGTATTTCAGTATTTGCTGTAGAAAACTACAAGTAGCTTGTTCAAGTAATTTAACAAGTAGGTGAAATATTATTAGTTTGCTGCAGTAGGAATCAACTAACCAAATTTTCACATGGTATTAGAGCACAAATCGTGAGCAGGAGAGCTCAGAGCATAAAGGAAGAGGGAGTTCGAATTTACTGCAGAGGCAACAATTCGAAACCCCAAAAGGCAACACAATGCTTGGGCCAAAGAGGTCGAAGTTTTGATTGAGATCGATTTCTCTGAGTGAGTCGACAAAGAAATTTGATTCTCCAAATCGAAGCTTTCCAGAGGCAGAAGGGAGCTATGTTGTTTCCTTACAAAGTAGATCTTCAGTTGGGAAGCAAATATTTTGCAGCAGTCGCTGGCAGAATAGCGTCAAAGGGAGAGCATAGCACATACTGAGGGAATTTCTTCCGCAGAGGACTTCTAGCCAAAAAGTCTGAATTTCTTCTAGCAGAGAAGCAGTAGCTGTGTGCGAGATTTCTCACTCTAGAAGGGAGTGTGAATAGTTTGGCAGTAGTTGCGAAAAGAAGAAGAGGGAGTTGTTCGACTTTTTTTGGAGAGATGGCATTAACTGAATTGAGAGATCAAGATTGATTGGACAGAGACTCCAACTATGTGACCTGGAAGGCTAGGATCTCTTGCATTCTAGATCAGCATGATCTCAAAACTTATGTCAATAGTGTAGTAGTTGTGCCCGCCGATGTAGATCTGCTCAAGAAGTACAAGGTTGAGATGGTGAAGACTAAGAAGGTCATTCTTAACGAGGTTTGAGATCATGTAGTATCCCATATAGCCGGCAAGTATATTGCCTGACAAATGTAGGAAGCCTTAGCCACGCTATACGAAGGATCTTCCGAGCAGCAGTAGATGTACTTAGAAGAGAAGTTGAGATGCACGAGGATGCCGAAAGGGGAGCGAATAGACCCCTTCCTTAAGAGCCTTAAGGAAATCTAGGATCAACTAACTTCAGTAGGGTCAACGCCCCAACCTATAGAGTTTGTTCAATTAGCGCTGAATAGTGTTTTGAAGATTGGCAAGTGTTTGTCCAGAGCATCCTAGGCAGAGAACACTTGCCAGATTGGGAACATGTATGGGTTGATCTGCAATGGGACGAGATGAGGCGTGATCTAGTGAAGGCCACAATCAGTGGCAGTTGTAGCAGTGGGATGAAGGTCATGAAGGAAGAGGAGGATGTGACCCTTGCATCAAAGGGGCAACAAGAGCAGCGCAAGAGGAAAAAGGACATTTCAAAGATCAAGTGCTTCAGATGTCGTGAGATGGGCCACTACAACACTCAGTGTCCTCTCAGAAAGAGGGACAAGGAGGAGAAGCAGGATCAGCAAGCCGCATCCCGCTGATATTGACAAGCTTTCCTCTAGGCTAGAGGAATAATTTTCCACGATTGTCAAGATGCCTCCAAGGGTGAGGTGTGTGAGAATTTCTAACTAGAAATCCAACTACAATGACTGATATTATATCTTCTGCTTATTAATTCATAAATAAGTTCTTCACATTGCTTCTACAACAAATGTCAAAATAAATTCTACTGTAGCCTTCACAGTTCAAATACGCGGAAAGTAAATGTAAGGAAAAATAGTAGCACAAGTACAATCACAATTACACAGTTATTTTTGGATAATTGTCCCCATAAAAACCCAATGTGGGAAATCCGTGCAGCAGATGAGGTTTTCTTTATTAATCTTCAGCAAAATGTCATGTACAAGATACAACCAACATAATGGAAAAGGAATTTTTGTGAGAAATTTTATAGACAATTTTCTCACACTTCACAGTGAAATTCTAACTCTGGAGAGGACCTGCTTCCCTCACTGTGTTACCTTCTCTGCAGTCCCAACATCATTGCCTCTGCGTTGCGTCACTGCCTCTACTCTACATCTTCTCTCTACTTCCTACACTCCTAGCTATTGTTGATACCCTCTCTCTCCAACCTATAACTCTCCCTCTAATTCAATTTTCTCTTGTCGAACCTCAGCCAATGAGGAAATCAATTTACTTGGGCAACGGAGTATTTGCCTAGTTTGATTTCCAAATGCCCATCAAAGTCCTTATAATCCTCTCGTTGATTAATCAATGACCCATATTAGATTTTAATCAATGGCTCAAATCATTTGGGTTCGATCTTCATCTTCTTCTAGAAATTTCACCCTTAGTTTGATTAATAACCTTTAATTATTTTAATTTCTTAATTTTATACTTAGGCATCCATTAACAATAATTAAGTTTTTTAATAAAATTGTCTCCATGTGGAATTTCCCAAAACGATTTCTGGGTATTTTGGAATAAATGTGTCAAAGCCTTCCTACAAATTTTGAGGCTTAGAGCACATTCGATGTTACCAGAAATCAACGCTCCCTCTTAGCGATGAATGTCCCCTAGTAATGCAACCCGTTGAAGCATCACTCTGTCTCTGTAGAATCACACTTTGCATTGTTGATGTATGACATCACTACCCACCAGCTACTACTCAATTGTTGCATCTACACTATAACCCTTTCATGTGTTGTTGCTGCAACTGAGAAACCATTTGTTTCCGCTATTGAAACAGGTTCTTTACCGTACCCATATGCTCCCTAAATTGGATGAACTTAGCTCTTCCTAGAGCTTTTGTGAGTACGTATGCTACTTGATTTCCTATGGAGACATATTGTAGTTGTACTGCCCCACGCTGAACACAATGTCCGATAAAGTGACATCTGATATCAATGTGTTTCGACTGATCATGAAATACTAGATTCTCAAAGAGTTTAATACAACTTTGGTTATCGTAGAAAATACTAGTTGCTTCCATCCTCTTCCTGAAGAAAATCACAAGCAGTTTTCTAAGCCATATAGCTTCGCACATAGCTGTGCTAACCGCCATATATTTTTCTTCTGCTGAGCTCAAAGCTACCGACTTATGCTTCCGGTTGCACCAAGAGATCATTTCCTAACCCAACGTTGAAGTGGTACTCGGAGGTACTTTTCCAGTCTACTGAACTACCTACCCAATCTACATTTGTGAATCCATTCAATCTAATATCATCTCCTCGAGTGTATTTCAACCCATATCCAACTTTTCCACACACATATCTAAGAATGTGCTTAGCTGCTGCCCAATGCACCGTTTTCGGTTCCATCATGAACTGACTAAGGGTGTTGACAACAAAGCAAAAGTCTGGCCTAGTGTTGACTAGAGACATGAGCGACCCAATGAGTTGTTTGTACAAGGTGGGGTCCACTTCCTTGTCTTCTAATGCATCTATTTTCTTCTAGTTACTGATCATAGGCATAGCCACGGGTCGGCAATCCTACATTATGAATCTCTTTAGGATCTCTATAGCATATCTTCCTTGCCCCAGGAATATCTCTGCATTCTTTTGCCAAACTTCCAACCCTAGAATATAATGCATCAACCCCATATCCTTCATGTTGAATTCAGCTTCAAGATTCTTCTGACAATTCTTTATGAGCCTAGATGACCCTGTTAGAAACAAGTCATCCACATATAATACTAGAATAAGTGGCTCATTCTCCACCATTAGATAGTAGAGATTGAGATCAACATCACTCTTGACGAATCCCAATTGCTGCAAATAACTATTAATCAGACCATAACATGCTTTGGGTGTCTTCTTGAGTCCATACAGGGCCTTCTTTAACCTGCATACATGAGTTCTCTTTTCATGAGTTTCGAAGCCTTTGGGTTGTTCTATATACAACTCTTCTTCTATCACCCCGTTCAAGAATGGTGACTTGACATCCATTTGGTGAATCTCCCATCCCATTTGAGTTGTTAGGGATATAATGAATCTAATAGAGGTATATCTAGCTACTAGGGCGAAGGTCTTCTCATAGTCTATTCCTTCCTTTTGTGAGTACCCCTTTGCCATGAACCTATCCTTGTACGTCTCTATACTGCCATCTGTAGCATACTTGATCTTGTAGATCCACCTTGATCCTACAACTGATCTATCCTCTGGTCTAGGTACCACTTCCCAGACATCATTCGTCATGATAGAACTATACCATTCTACCATGGCATCCACCCAAACGTGGTGTTGTACGACTTCCTAAAAGTTGGAGGTTTCTTCAACCTGTGCTACCAAAGCTTGGTACCTGTCAGACTGTCTACGATGCCTCTTCTCGGTTTTAGGAGTCCTGACAAACTCCTTTGCATTCCTCAACATTTGTCGTACTTCCCTGCTGGTTCTACCACTGATGGTGGGAGGCTCAATCAAATCTCCCTCTTGTTCTTGCTGAGAAATGCCTAGGTTTCCTACTGGTGCTGGTCACTGTGCTTGATCCTGGTGTCTGCCCTCCTTGTTCCCCTGTTGTTGTTGGACTAATGGGACATCTACTGACTGATCTTTTGTTGGCATATCTCAAGATTTCCTTAAAGCTATATCCTCCATGAACTTTTCATCCCATCTTACTACAATCTTTCTCCTGCTCGGAATGTAGATTTTGTTTGCCTTCGAGGTCTCACTATATCATACGACGTACCCATTTTTTGCTGTCTGATCTAGTTTATTATGCTTCTCATCTAGAATAGACAATATGCCACATTTCTGAATATCCTGGGATGACTCACTTTCAACTTCTTCCCTGTGAAGACTCCTTCAAGTGCTTTCTTCCCCAATGCTCTATGAGGAGTTCTATTCTAGATATACACCGCTTTGTTTCATGCCTCTGCCCATAAGAATCTAGGCAAGTCCTAGTCATACAACATAGCCTTTGTCACCCCAACAATAGTTCTATTCTTTCGCTCTGCTATTCCATTTTGCTTTGGATTATATGGAGTTGTCCATTCTCTTTTGATGCCCTCCTTTGCACAGAAATATGTGAAGTCTTTGTTTTTATACTCTCCACCATTATTTGAACGCAATACCTCTATCTTTTTCCCTTTCATGTTCTCTACGAGAGCTTTAAACTCTCTGAACCGATCAAAGACCTCATCCTTGGTCTTTAAGAAATAGATCCAAGTTTCTCTAGAGTGATCATCAATAAAGGTGATGAAGTATTTGCCACCACTAAGAGCTCTCGTGGACATTGGGCCGCAAATATTTGAGTGTATCAATCCCAATATGCCACTTTGTTGTTACTTGTGGAAAAAGTTGCCTTAGCATAGTTCCCTAGTACGCATCCTCCGCATACATCATCATGCTCAGTATTAAGGAGTGGTACTCCTGTAACAATCTCTCTGAGCATTCTCAGTGCTCCATGGTGTAAGTGTTCCATTCGCCAGTACTACAGTTCATTCAATTCCTTCTCACCATTATGGTCACTGGCTATCAATGCCATTGGAGACTTGAGCTGTAGTCTATACATTATGTTGCTTCGAGCTCCAATTTGTCTCATCTTCTTCCAGCTTGGATGTTTAACGTATATTTTCCTTCTAATGAAGTATACATCATATCTTTTGTCTTGTAACTGGGATAATGAAATCAGATTCATTCCTAACCCGGACACATGCAGAATATTAGTGGCTTAGATGTTGATTCCTGCTTCTGTCTGAAATGCTATGGTGCCTCTCCCTACTAGAGTACACTTCATTTTGGTTCCCATAGTGATATGGAAATCCATTTGCTCTTCTTGATAGCTCGAGAAGTATTCTCGTACTCGAGTCATGTGATTTGAAGCCCTACTATCAATATACCAAACATCTATTGACGCTGAACTTAACAAGCATGTGAATTCTTCTTCCAATCTGGAAGATGATTTAGAGACATCTTGATTTTCCATCCTTATTTGTGCCATTTTTCCTATAGATTTTCTACCCTTTTCTTTCCAGCAAAAACTGTGTCCCACCTAAAGACTGCCCTGCACTAAGACTATTGCGTTACACCCTCTGTCACTAGCAAACTTCGATATGGAAATATCTCTCTGTCGACTCACTCAGAGAGAGATTTTCCCATGAAAATTTTGCCTCCTGGACTGTGCAATCCCTCTAGGGATTCGATCTGCTGCCTACGCAACTCCCACTTCTGTTCAGCGCTGGCTCTTCTAGTTTCGTTCTCTTGCTTCAACTTGCCTTTGATACCATGTGAGAATTGCTAACTAGAAATCCAACTGCAGTGACTGATATTATTTCTTCTACTTATTAATTTAGATATAAGTTATTCACAGTGTTTCTACAACAAATATCGAAATAGATTCTACAACAGTCTTCACAATTCAAATATGTGGAAAGTAAATGTAAGGAAAGATACTAGCACAATTACAATCACAATTACACAGCTATTTTTGGACAATTGTCCCTTGAAAAACCCAATGTGGGAAAAGCGGTGCAGCAGATGAGGGTTTCTTTATTAATCTTCAACAAAATCTCATGTATGTTGAAATGTGGCAGCAAGAATATTCCAATTTAATTTGTCTTTGAATTAAATTGTGAATTAAAATCGAATTTAGTCTTAACAACTACTTGGAAATAATTAATTAATTCATTTTGAATTAATTAGTTGGAGAAATTCAAGTTAGAAGTTTTTCTGAATTCATGCAAGAGTTATCCCTTAAATTAAGAAGATAAGATTGAGTTATATTTTAGTTGTAATTAGTTAACTCAATTTACTGAGTTAAGTCTAGTTAAATTAGTTCCAAACTGTTTGAGGAACTAATGGTGAAATAACAGTCTGTTGATGCATGCATGCACTCAACTAATGTACTCCAGTTAACTGAAGATTTCCTCATCAGAAACTCATGCATGTCTATTCTGAGAAAGACCCAGTTGAGATTAAAGTCATGGACAATGTACTATCAGTTGCATGTGTTTTCTTATAAAGAAAACTCATGCATGTAGTCAAAGCATCATTCCTTGAGGATTGCGCAGTTCTGATAGTGTGAGAGAGGTTATCCACTTAGTGAGGTGAATATCATCCACTAGGAACAACGCAGGGAAATAGGAGCTTGGAGGGCAGAGAGGAAGGCTGGAGAGAAGCCAAAGATTCCCGGTGAGGATCTGTGAGGATTGTACTGAGAGCTGGCTAGCTGTGAGAGCTAAAGCTTTGTATAATTCTTATGTATTTCCACCTTGTATGATAATACAGATAGTGGGGTTTTTGGCTAAGGCTTTCCCCAAAGTATTTTCATGTGTATTGATTCTTCTTCTTCTGGTTATGTGTTCAACTCGATCTTTAAGCTTCCACAAATTGATAGTAGAAGTAGGTTATAGTATTCTGCTTTGATTTATATTGCATTATTGGGTTAACTTACAAGCAAATTTTCTACATGGTCTCAGAGCGAGGTTTGTAGAGAATTTCTACAATGTACAAGATACAACTACTAGAATGGAAGAGGAATTTATGTGAGAAATTTTACAGACATTTTTCTCACACTTCTCAATGAAATTCTAACTTGGAGAGGATCTGCTCCCTTCACTGTGTCTCATTGCATCCCCTTCTATGTAGTCCAAATGTCATTGCCTCTGTGTTGTTCCTCCTCTGCTCTGCGTCTTCTATTTGCTTCCTGCACTCCTGGCTATTGTTGATACCCCCTCTCTCCAACCTGCAACTCTCCCTCTGATTCAATTTTATCTTACCAAACTTCAACCAGTAAGAAAATAGATCTACTTGGGCAACTAAGTATCTACTCGGTTCGATTTCCAAATGCCCATCGAAGTCCTTATAATCTTCTCGTTGATCAATCAATGGCCTAGATTAGATTCTAATTAATGGCTTAGATCATTTGGACTCGATCTTTGTCTTTTTCTAGAAGTTTTACCCTCATTTTGATTAATACCCTTTAATTATTTTAATTTCCTAAGTTTATACTTAGCATACATTAAAAATAATTAATTATTTGAATAAAATTTTCTCTGGGAGGAATTGCCCAAAACGATTTCTTAGTATTATGGAATACATGTATCCAAGCCTTCCCGCAAATTTTGAGGCTTAAATCACATCCGATGCTACCAGAAATAAACAAGGTCATGTGATCTAGAGTTGTAGCCTATGAGAGCTATAGGATGGGCAGGGTCCTTGAGGAGTCCACCTCTTGGATCAAGACCTTGCTACGGGAGCCCATAGTCAGCAATAGCAGGATGGACTAGTGTTAGGTGGTGCAGTCAAGTGTTAGAGTGATAGATGCAGTGGCTAGTAGTGGTTTGATACTGAGAAGCGCAGAGCAAAGTTGGTAGCAGTGTATTTGGCACAGAGTAGAGTTAGCAGTAGTGCAGAGGCTTTAGTGACAATGCAGAGTCTAACAACAGTCAAAACTTGGACGACAGATCTATCATACTGAACACAGTTAGTTCAATATTTTGGATGTTTTTCCATTGCAGATGTTGCAGTTGCAACAACAGCAGATGGAGAGAGGGTTATAGTGCAGCTGCAGTAGTTGACAACAGTTCAATAAGGTCAGTAGCAACACAGATGCAACTCATATCAGAGTTGCACAGTAGTTGGTGGCCAGTAGAGCCAAATATCAGTAGCACGACAGGAGATGTTGCAGAGTCAGAGTGATGCTCTAGTGGGTTTGCAGCACTAGAGCACATTCCTCACTAAGCAAGAGTGTTGATTTTTGTAGCATCGGATGTGCTTGATCATCTAGGAGGGACTACGTCTCCAGGCCCCTGTGTCAAGATGGTGTAGGCCGCCGCATTAAGTGTTGTCAATAGTGATGATGTACATAAGAGATGATGTCGCTATCATACAAGGAAAATGCCCTCATGCAGGAGTGGCTCCAAGAGATGTTCCATTATAGGAACTCTCAGTAAAAAAGGACTCCCATTAGTATGACATAAAACTCATGCATGATGATAATGAACATCTCGCCAACATGGCATAAAAGGGATTTCAATGCAAACATACATGGCAACAACATGAGTATCCCATCAACATGACGACAAAGGGATCTCAGAAAAAACATGATGAATCATGACAAAAATTACATCACTCAACTGATTCCGCATCACATCAAGCAGGAATCATGAAAACAAGTAAGAAACAAAAGCCCACATCAAACATAAAACAGGGATCTGTGCAGTGCATATTAGAATAATTCTAATATTAGTTTAATGCTCATTCTTCTAAATTGTTGCTATTTTCTTTTCTTTAGCAGTTTCTTAGATGAAACTGAATCTCACATAGAAACTTGATGTTTCTATCTTTGTAAAATATCTCTGTATTATTATTGAGTATTCAGCTCAATTAATTCATTGAATTCATTTGGAAATCCATATGCGTGTTTCGCACTGTTTTATGGTATCAGAGCAGGTTTTTGAGTTATTTTTGTTATTCATTTCTAAGATCGAGTCCTCTGTAAGCCAGGTAGCCTTCACTGAGTCTCAGCTTCGGCTTTGCTCACCGTGATAAATGCTTACAGTCGTCCATCTCGATACAGAAGTGAATAGTTCAAAATAATTATTCAGTTATTGCTCTCGGTTTTAGATTCAGTCTTTGTCAAATTTTTGAAGATCCGGAAGCTCTCGGATTTTTTTTGGGCTCATACACAGTCACGCAATTCCTTTGTGGCCGGTCCAGATATCGGATCCGTGGTAAAAAAAAAATTACGCACGCAAAATACTCTTTCGTGGCTTCCGCTTTGCAGCTTTCTTCATCTTCACAATATATGAGCAAGATCTGAGAAGACAGTAGCCGAGGCGTGTAACACTGGTATTGAAAGTTTTGCTCGCTGCCTCTGCCCGAGTGAAAGAATACCCTTTCGTGACATCCGTTATCACCAGCAAAATTTTTTTACGCTCACAAAACCCCGTTCGTGGCATCTGTGGCACGTTCTCGGCACAATCATCAGCTAAATTTTCAACGCTTCGTGGCATCTGTGGCACGATATCAATAATAAAAAAATTTCGATGCACTCAAAGCACGCCCAGGACCCGAATCATCAATCGATTCTGTATTTGCGTCAAAACTCGTGCTCAGTCTCAGTCTGCAGCAGTCAAAAAATCGTGCTCGGTCTCGGTGTGCTCGGTCCACCGTCCACGGACTGTATAAAACTCTCAGGGTTTTGACTCCAAAGTATTGTGGAGCTACGTTACCACTAAGGCCTGGAATATATCTCCGGTGGGACGCGAACCTGGCAGAGACCAAACGCATACACATATACAGCAACGTGCCACCAATCGAACCCGCAACCTCGTGTGTAGGGAGGTTATCACCAATCAAGGATCAACGCAGCGCAGACGTGTTGACGTGGAACAGGGAAATCCGACTCAAGCTCGGTCTCCACGTGACTATATACAGTCAAACCGTGTGCTCCGTCGAAGTCAATCAGTGTGCTCGGGTAATTCTTGATTTTCTCTCTCCTCATAACACTGTTATATATATGTGTGCTACAGCAGAACAGTGTTTTATATATATAATTATATATAT
>APFE030059795.1:0-45701 GCA_000404065.3 Pinus taeda
AGTAGTTGAATTCAATACCAACCAAACTTAACGGTGAGGGAAAACCCATTAAGTTGTTGAAGTGAAACCAATTAACTCTAATTCTGCAATACCCACATATTGATTAGTTCTTCTATTATGTCATTATGTTTTAATTGATTACATTTCGACAGTTGTAGCATTTGTCCATTTTTATTTTGGATTTTGACATTGCATTATTAGATTTTGGATTATCCATCATTTTGAGCAAGAAAAGATAGACTTGTTGACAACCAACCAATGCTTAAAATGGAACATATCGAAATTATTACCTTCGTAGGGTGAAACCTAATGAGAACAATTATTTGATTGTAATTTTTTTTTTTGAAACTGAAGATGATAAAAGCTGCATAGAAATTGCTTAGTACTGGCATTCATGATGCACTTGACTATTATAAATAAAGGATTGGTTTTTGATAAGTGTAATGAACAAAAATTGAAATACTAAACAAGATCAACTAACAATACCAATCAATTCAGCAAACAAAGTAGCATGAAATTCAGTTGAAAATCAGTGTCAGGCCATTACCCAACATTTTTTTTTTTTTTTCAGATCCAAAATTTGGTGCTCTGAATGCATTACCAAATAGGAAACTTGTATAAACATCCTTTCCTAATTTTAAATCCAAGTTCTTCAAAAGGGTAAAGGACCCTTAAAAATATAATGAAGATATATTTCATAACATTTACTTTCTCACAGTTTATCTGTGTGCTTGTTCATTCATTTATCTGGTGTTGTTAAAAACGAACAAAAAACATCACTAGTGTCATTGGCACTTATTAAAAGAAGAACCATTGCTATCCTATCTTGGATTTATAAAAAGTAGAACATAATTCTATGCTTACATTTAGAATACTTTCTTGAAAGACTTTGAACTACAGAGGCGATGGTACTATTCCAGGCAATACACGCTAGGTATAGCAAAAATGAAACATGTCTGCCTACCAGTTCCATAATGTTCCACAAAGATCATAGTCATTATAATCGTACCCATAATACCAATAATAAGCCCTCTTGTGAATTCATTGTTCAGACATACATGCTTAAAAATGTGCCTTTATGTTGGACAAAGGCAACATAAATTACGTTAAAGACAAAGTGCAATTCTGATTTACCTGGACAATGCTTCTACCTGGGAGACTTTCAAGATGTGGAGAGTCTCAGATGGCATGTATCAACTTAGAGTGTTTAGTGGTCAATTCCTAACAACGGAAAATGAAGGAGGAGGCAACATGTCTGCAGAAGCAGATTCTCTTGCTGATTGGGAAACATTCCACATAATTAGGCACCATAAAACATCCTAACCGAGTGCATATCAGGGTGTTCAATGGAATGTATATGTAGGCACAATCCCAGGAGCAGCTTACAGTAGATTACCAAGGAGATCCTGGGTGGCATGACAATTCAGCAACCCTCCAGATGATTATAGTTGCCAATGATTTGCATGGAGATTACCAGCTTGCAAATGGATATGGCAGTGATAAAGCAAAGAAAGTTTACCATAGACATAGAAGCAGCTTTATTAAAGATAAGGATTTCAAATTCCTCTCCAGGAATGGTATAAATACTGTTAGAATTCCTGTTGGGTGGTGGAATGCATATGATCTGAATCCACCAGCACCTTTCGTAGGAGGATCTTTACAATCTCTCGATAATGCTTTTAAATGGGCAGATCATTATGGTTTAAAGGTTATTGTTGACCTCCACGCAACACCTGGTTCACAAAATGGAATGGAGCATAGTGCCAGCAGAGATGGATCTGCTGACTGGTCTAACTCTTCAGACCATATTTCCCAAAGTTTAACTGTTATTGATTTCCTTGCTTCAAGGTGTGTATGTAGCATGCAGATTGTGCTTCCAGTTCTTTTATATGCCACGAAAAGAGGGTTTTACATCGGATTGTTGATTATCTAGTAGACTAAAATTCATTAGAAATTGATTTTTATGGATAGAGATATAGGAACTCAAATTTCCCAATGCACATATTTATGGATTGTCACAAGTAATTACATTAAGTAGCAATCATTAAATGTGTTCATAGAGGAGTGCATTGAATATAATCCAAGGTCCTGATGCTATTACTGTGTTCTGAGTAGATATAGTAACAATAGTATGCTCTTAGGTATTGAATTGCTAAAGGAACCTCTAGCAACAACTGTTCCTGTGGATGTTTTGGCTTCCTATTATTCAAATGGCTATCAAATTGTGAGGAAATACTCTGCCACAACATATGTTATCATGTGCCAGAGGATTGGAAATGCTGATCCACATGAGTTGTATCAAATAAATGCTGCATTTTCAAATATCGTTGTCAATGTTCACTACTATAATCCTTTTTGATGATTACTTTAATAACAAGACTGCCCAAGATAATATTGACTTCATCTCGAAGAACAGGGAACCTGTGGAGCTTAGAAAAGAAATTAGAACCAAGTAAAGATATGAACACCATTTAGTCCTCACATTTCATCATCTCAGACCATTGTATCTTTTAGTATCCTAGATCAGGTTTGAGTAACTTGCACATGAAACAACTTCTTGGTGTAACTTGCACATGAAACAACTTGCTGAGAATGCAGTATCAATCAGGATTTTGAATCCAAGCTCCTCGATATGGTTCTGAGCGTGTTTGGTTCTTATTGTTCTGAATTGAGTCTCCCAAGATACCGAGGCTGTTATGAATACAGCATAAAGTTGCGTCCTATTCCCTTCAATCAACAGAATAAATGCACTGAATTTACTGTTTCATTTAATGATAACCAGCACACTAGCATTCTTCCTTCAAGGCAATGCTGACTCTATAGTGTTGTTGATTGGAAACGAGGCTATGGAAATTTAAAGGTACAGTTGGTTTGAATTGGCTTCTCCAACCCCAATGCTGCTTATGCACACAGTACATTACAACATCTTTTTCTCCACAAGCCACCAGCAAAAGAAACATATATTGCTCAATTTGAAGGGTTTAAGACATCCACTAATGCAAATTATTTGAGATGGAAATAATGATGTTATGTGCAAATAACCAAATGGCATTAAAATCAATTCTGAGCAAAGATTGCAGAGAATAGACATCATTTCCGCAGAGAATCCATGTCAGTAAAGCAAGTGGGCTAGAGATTGCAGAGAATAGGCTTCATTTACACACAGAATCCATGTTGATGAAGCAAGTGCGCTATAAGTCCCTAATTTATGGATCAGGGGTTGAAGCCAAATTGAAATTTCTAACTTGGGAAACACTAAGTATTGGTTCTATGTTGTAAAAGGATAGTCAGATACTTTTTATCAGTGTGGATAGGAATAAGGGCATACAAACTGTACGACATGCAAGCAAGGATAACCCTTTTTTCCACTTATTTAATAAACAACTTACTTCAAGAGCTTGAAGGCACCAAACAGTGGGGCATCAAGCATCCTAGTATATGTATGTGTGTTAGTTACTTGCTCTCTTGTAGATAGCATTGAGCAATATTCATGGCATTTTGGCAATTTCAGCGAGGGAAGGTCTGATTTCCAAATCAAACCATGAGGAATAACATACCTATTGGAACCTTCCTAAGCTTGAAGTAAGAAAGTTTGATGGCACCACTGTCAAACATTGGTTCAATAGGTTAGAGCAATAATTTGCTTTACATTGTATATGTGCACAACCAAATTCACCTACATCATTGTACATGGATGAAAACATCTTTGTTTGGATTGCAATTTAAGCTTGGTCTACGAATGTTCATAGATGGACATCAAGCAACATTTGTTTGATCAATGTGATAATGACCACTACAATCACCTCTTCAAGATAAGATAAGCATTTCAAACAGTTGAGTATGAGATAAAAGAGGCATTATATGGTGTAAACCAACCCATGTGCCTTCAAACATTGAGCAAGGTATTAATCACAAGACTAGTCAACAGCCAAATTATACACCAAATGACAAAGAGAAAGGAAAACTCCCGGATCTCTTTACAACCACCAAGAAATATTCCCAGGATAACCCTATTCCAAGTGGAACACCAATAATGATTGATGCAAGGAGCCTTACTTTGACAACGTCCTCTCCAAGCTCTACACGAGAGTAATCCCATGACTGGTTCTACATCAAATTTCGAAGATGACCACAAAAGGGGAAACTGCAGTGGCATCTCTATTATGTCAATCAAGTTGTGAAGTTGAAAGACTGAAGCAACGAGAGCTGATAATATCAGAGTATTGAAAAAAAATACCGTCAAATAGCATAATGGGTCTAAAGTCGCCAGCAAAGAAAGAGTCTGAGTTTGAAATCGCCTTCTCTTTGTCCACCTGAGTAGAGATGGCCGAGCATCTAATATTGACACCTTTAAATCGCATGCTGATTGTGTGTTTTGCTGACAAAGGAGATGTACCAATTGGGAATTGGGTGGCTAATTTTGGCTTCGAATTTCTGATATTGGTTGTGTTTTTGGGCACGAGGCATACATGGTGGCGTGGAGACGGAGTGTTCATGCTTGTGATGGCAGTTGTGTTTAGCAGATTGATAAGGTTCTGGAAAATGGTAATAGTCTAGAGCAAGATGACTGGAGCAAGTCATGTGGTAGTACTAAAATAGGATAGACAAACAACAGTGTTTTTTTTTTTAATAATCACTACAGAGTCTAATTCCTATCAATCTTATGCGGAAATGATCTAGCTTAAAGTATCTAATACAGTACCAAAGTAAAATTGATACCAATAACCAAACAAGGCAGTGACTGTACAAACAATGTTTGTCGTAGCATCAACTACAGAACTATATTATCTAAATTTTTGCCTGGTAGCACTCTCATTTCCTTAAAATGCTTTTAATTCCAATGAACAAGGACTTGCCTAACTCGAGAAAGAAATTTTGTTCATTTGACATCAAGGACTTAGAAAAGAATTTAAAAAGAACCATAGAGCAAAACGACTTTGTGTCTTACAAGGTCATTAATACCATGCCCGTACTAGTCAGCAAAGGGTGCAGTGACCAACAAATTTATTCGTATGTTAATGGCACGATGTTAAAAAAAATCAGGCTGTTGTTTTTTTTTTTTTTTGCATCCATTCGCTCAAATTTGGCAAGGCGGATCTGTGTATGGTCTGGCACTGTGTCAGAATTACTTGAGGGCCTGTGTGGAAATCGCTGCTTGATCCAGGTGGATATTGGTGGCCACCTGCCAAGACCACCTGGACCCCCACAATTGTCTTTCTCAGCATTTTCAGGTTCCTTGATTGTAGCACAACTTACTATTTTTAGCAGTTTTTCGGGTCCTGAACTTCCAGAGCCGTTTTGAGGCCCTAAACGACGTTTTTTGGGGAATCCGGGGGCAACATGGGTCCATGCGATGGACCGATGTTTCTTTTTCCAACAATGATAGTGCTCGAATAGATCTTTCTAATGAGCTATTGTACGCGTCAAACGGAGATCATATGCTAAAGTTACGACCCCGGGAAGTTGATGTACCAACTTACCCCCAAACGGGGCCCACAGTTTGGCATTTCATCTCCTAGGGTTAGGTTTTGGAATGTGAAGGGTCTTTTCATTGTTTCTCAACAATAAATAGGCCTTCGAGCCTCATTGTAACACAGTTCAGAGGCATGTAGCCATCACATCTCTTCTCAGAGATAAGCAACCATCGCCCTAGCTAGTTTATTTCCATTTCTGATTGTAAGCATATTTTTGTATTTTCCATTAATGAAATGAAGTATTATTTCCGCTGCATATTGGTGTATATGGTTATCTCTGTAATTTGTTGCGTTCCTCTTTAAATCCGGATCACTCTGATAAGTAAGAGGCAGGCAGGAATGATTATGCAATTGGACCCAGAAAAGGCTTATGATAAGCTAAATTGGGCCTACATTAGGAAAGTCCTTCTAGCCTATGGATTTGACCATAACTAGGTGAGATGGGTAATGGCCTTTGTTACTACCTCCAGTTCCTCAATTCTGGTAAATGGTTCTCCTTCGAAGATCTTTAATCCTTCAAGAGGCCTCAGGTAGGGAGACCCTCTCTCCTCCTTTCTCTTCATGCTTATGATGGAAGGACTAGGCCAAGCAATCCAGTCTGCCAAAGAAGAAGGTGAAATCCAGGGTCTCAAATTATTCGGGAACAAACATGCTTTAACCCAAAAATAATTTGTAGATGATACCATGCTACAGGTTATTTCCACGGTCAAGGAAACGCTAGCTTACAAACAAATCTTGTGAGACTTTGCTATGGCTGCGGGTACAGAAGTAAGCCTCTCCAAATCAAAGATTTTATTTTTCAACACTAACATTGCTATTCAAAGAAATATTTCCAGAATTCTAGGCTTTCAAAGAGAGATGCTACCATCCAAATATTTGGGAGTACTGCTCAGAGACAAACCTGTGAGCAAGAAAGTTTGGGAGCCTGTGATTAATAAGTTGCAGGAAAAGACACGAAAATGGACAAGCAGGTCTTTGAACTTGCCAGGCAGACCAGTGCTTACAAAAGCTATCCTTTAATCAATCCCCATATTTATGTTTTCAGCCCTTCCAGCTACAAAAGGAGTTATGCAACAATGCGGAAATATCCAAAGATATTTTCTTTGGGGAAAAGGGGAAGAAAATAAAAAATGGGCCTTGGTAGCCTGGGAAAAGATATGCAAACCTAAAACACATGGAGGTTTAGGACTAAATGATCTTGAAGTGCTAAACAAAGTTTTGGGTGCAAAATTATGGTGGATATGGTTAAAATATTCAGATGCTCCTTGGGCACAAATTTGGAACTAGAAATGTGCAAATAAATTACAAGACAAGGGCCACATAAGAGTGTCTGGAATCAAAAAAGGCTCCCATATCTGGAACAAAGCTTGGGAAAATAGAGGCATAGTTCAGAAAAATAGTTTTTGGGAAATTAGAGCTGGAGACCTTGCATGGTTTTGGGAGGATAAATTGCAACAGGAACCTAGGATGTTAAGAGAAGACTTTGCAAATCTCAACAATGATACTGACACCAAAGGGTTACTCCAAGTAAATGAATTTTGGGATCAGAAAAATAGCGAAAGAAAATGGAGAATTTGGAAGGAAATGGAGTACAAGGATAATACCCCCTTGAAAGCACAGGCTAATGCTCTAACAACCATCCTGGATCAAAGAAAGATCCTGATATAAGCTGATTCTGAACAACCAAGATGGGGCAATAACAATGAAGGCAACTTTAACCTTAAAGAGGCAAAGTGCATATCCCTTGACCTTGATTCTACAAAACCAGATTCGGTTTGGAAGAAACTATGGAAGAACCAAGGATGGATGAAAACCAAACTATTCATGTGGTTAGTGCATCATAAGAAAATTATGACCTGGGAAAACATCTGGAAAAGGGGTGTTTCTAGCCCATCTAGATGCCAGCTATGTGAATCACAATCGGAAACTATGGAGCACCTTCTCAACCTTTGTATACTTACTTCCTCATTGTGGGATGGGATTGCCTCAATATTCAAACAAATAGATAGGGACAAAGGAAGCATTATGAATAACCTAAGGAATTGGAGGAGAAACTTCTCTGATTATGAAACAGTAAATAAAGCTTGGGCTTTAGCTCCAAGCTTCCTAATATGGGATGTCTGGAAAGAATGCAACAATAGAATTTTCAAAGATAAAAGGAATTCCTCCCAGAGCATCATGGAACAAATTTTAGGACAGCTCAAGGAGACGGTTGGAACTTTAATGCACACACCCCCTAAGAACCTCCCTTCAGATGTTGATTTGCATATGCTTCTTCAGTTGGGTATGCAGGGGCTTATTCCTTAGGGAACTATCAAATCTGTAGATGAACTAGTCACTCATAAAGACTTCTCGCATCCTCCCCCTTAGGGATTTATGAAATGTAACATAGATGGGGCCTCAAAAGGAAACCCATGCATGGCTGGTTATGGGGGAGTGTTAAGGGATGAAAAGGGTTGCATACAATGCATTTTTCATAGTAATTTGGGAAGAGCCACAAAACATATGGTTGAGCTAATGGCACTAGAGCAATGTTTAGAAATCCTGAAGAATGACAATTTTTAGAACATCATAATTGAAGCAGACTCTGAGCTGATTATCAATTCGGTTAAGAGAATCTGTTGTGGTTTGGCTCCAGAAAAAGTCTCGAGACATTGGAGGCTTGTTCAGGTTTATCAAAGGATCCATTCCCACCTTCAAAACATTAGGACCTTAAGTTTCTTACATGTGTGCCGGACCGCTAATAAATTGGCAGATATATTAGCCAATAAAGGTGCTCTCTGTGCTAAGAGCAGTAATAAGTATAGATGGCATGAGGTTCCCCAGGGAAGGTTGATGGATGATTGTCTCAGCCAAGCGAATCTAGATCGAGAAGTCTACCAGAACAGGGGATTCTAGTAGATTTCAGAAGTTGGGTTAGCAGATATACAATCAACATGCAGAGGTTGTCTGGGGTGAATTTTGAAAATGGCATCTAGGCCTTTGTTAGCTATATCAACTCAGGACAGCTCAGACCCAGGGTTCTAGTGTGGGTGAAGATTTACAACAAGAGGATTTATATAAACGATCTACATCACAGATTAATTCCGCTTTGCTTTATAGGGATATGGGGTGGAGAGCTCCAATCAGAAGGAACAAGGGAATTCCTACTATAGCCATGTTGCAGGGGCGAGTTCAAGTCTCCCCACTGATTGGATAGCAAGGGGTGCAACGAATCGGCGGTATTTTGAGTCGTACCATGGCCAAGATGGTTTACGGGTTTTCGGACGACCTCAATAACTGAAGTAGTTTTCTAGAAATGAGCCCAATGCCACTCATTGATCAACACATGTATCAAGGCGGAGAGAGAATACCGCCTTTATCAGATGGTTATTTCTCATGCTTCTCTTCAACCCGATATCCCTCTCAACCATTGGATCAAGCAATGGAGGATCATTGGACGAGATTCAATGTGCATGTTAGTGGGTCCAAGTTATACTTGTGGCTTCCTTAGCGGACCCAAAATCTTCTTTATATAAGATCTAATTCATCTTTAGGTCCACCACTAATCATTCTATACCACTGTCAAGATGGTTTCCGGTTCATCGAGAGCCCTTAACTCTGGAAGTGGTTTTTTAGAAATGAACCCGATGCCACTCAACCCTGAAAAGGTGCCTCAAGCAGGAGAGAGAATACCGCCCTCATCGGGCGGGTATTCTCATGAATTCTTTTCCACCCGATATTCCTCTCATTCGTTGGATCTAGTAGTGGATGATCAATGGCTTAGGTTCACTGTGCATGTTGGTGGGTCCGGGTCAGATTCTAGGCTTCCTTAGGAGGCCCGTAATCTTCATTTTGTGGCCCATATCTCCTCTTTAATTACACTGATTGTTGGGAAGGGGACACGTATTTTTGAATCATTTTGTTTTTCACTCACTGGATCTTAGAGGTAGGATCATGTGGTTTAGTAGTCTCTTGGCTTAGATAGCAAGCCATCGACTCTTTGCCCAAGGTGCCTAGAGATAGCCATATCTCTGGCCATTTTCTACCCTAGGTTTTATGTATTTTATGTAATATATTTTATACAGATTAATGAAAAGAAGGATCGACTCTTGCTTAAGCAAAAAAAACAATTATCCTTATTCTCCAAGATTATATCCTCCTCTATTGCCCAATGGTCTAGCAAGGACTAAGCATCCTTATGCCAGCCTCGCTTGAGTGGGAGGTGGGCGTTCTGGATAGAGCTAGAAGCCGTTTAGGAGAACCTCTTCGATTGAATTTTGTATAGCTTCTTCTTGTAAATGAGATACCTAACCATAGCCATGATTTCAATGGGGGAAAGGATAACCTCAATCAAAAGTATGGGGTAAGGATGATTTTCTTTAATCTTGAGGTTGGAGGTTATAAGTTGCTTTTGGATCAGCTCAATATTCCTCTACGGTTCTGTAGATATACTATAACCCCAAATCTCACATCCATATAAAACAACATGGGTGGCGAGAGTCTCAAAGGCAAACTTTCTTTTAGTCCATACCCAAAGATATTTCAACTTATAATTGTTTTCAAACCCATCAGAAGCTTGCTAGCCCCTAATTATTCTTTTTTCAATGTTATAACTCTAATTGAGCTAATGATGAACGTCGATTCCCATATAATTATATTAAGAAAATTTCTCCAAGTAGTTATTATCATAAATGAAATTATCATAGTTGATATTTTTGGATTTAAATGTCATGACGTTAGCCTTGTCGGTATTAACAATCATACCCATCTTGGAGTAGTAATCTTGGAGGATTGTAAGCTACTTTTCGAGATTATCATGGCTCCTAGATAGAAGAATGGTATCATCAACAGAAAAGAGAAGACTAATGGCCATACTAGTGAATCTGGGGCCATCACATCTTGTATCTTCCAAACACTCTTCTAGCTTATCAATCTAAATGTCAAAAATGGTATGGGATAGGGGATACCCTTGCTTAACTTTGATATTACATTTAATTTCTTTTGACCAATCCTCTGTGGTCCTAAGCTTGACAATCACATTTTCGTATAGCCTAGTCACAACAAACCTCAACCTGAGAGGAACCATTATCTCTTCTAGCCTCTTCCATAGCTTATCCCGAAGAACTGTGTTGAAAGCTTTTCTAAAATCAACAAAACAATAGAAGAGATTAGTTGTATTATTGTAACATTCTTTTACAATGATTTGAAGAGTAACAAGAGGGTTTATAGTTGAGTGATGTCTCATAAATTCATATTTCCCTTTAGCTCTTTTACCATGGATTTCAAGCCAAAGGCTAATCTTCTTTCCTATTATGAGTCCATTTACTTTTGGCTAAAATGTGGTTAATCATAATGGTCATGTAGTTAGAGGATATGTTTTTATCTCCATTTTTAAAGATAGACACAATAAGGCTTTGTGTCCAATACTTAGGGAAGCCTTGTTTTATGGCCAAATTGAGGAGTTTGTGTATATGAGATATGAGGACAAACCTTCACATTTTGATAATTTTAGCCTTTTAGCCTTCAATATCACTTCTTTCTCATTAACGAGTTGTTTAATCCCAATCTTCATTTCTTCCAAAGAAAATATGTCCTCCTTTGTAGGAGTGTTTAAAATGGTACCTAGGGTGTTAGGGGAATAATAAATATTTTTAAGATAGATATCCAAGTTCTTTAAGGGGATCAAATTATTTTGTTTCCTTTTATGAACAACAATATTCCTCCAAAACTTTCTAGGCTCAACTTTAGAAAGGTGAAGAAGAGGCTCTTGTCTCCTATTTATATAGGATTTTTTTCTTCCTTCTGATAAGATCTCTCTATATATTTAACTTTTCAAGTTTTATGGTTTCATTAGGGGTATACCTAGCTGCTTTCCTAGTAATTTTACAAGCATCATCATACCAAGGATTGGAAGTTCTATTATTCTTTTTCTAAGACACCTTATTAGAGAACTTGTTAATAGTAGTGCAAAAGGTTGTAGTAAAATTGTGGTAAATATGATCAATGCTATCATTTTAGGTTAATAAATCTAAATCTCTTTTTAAATACTTTAAGAAGAGATCCATTTTACTTTTGTAGAAACGAAAGTTCCTTTGGCTCTTATTATTATGATAAAATGGTACACTCATTTGTACGTAGTAGAAGACACTTAGATTGAGTGACATATACAAAGTTTAGATTTTTAGCCAAAAGCATTATGAAAGGAAAAAAAAATAAAATATTTCCTAAGTTTGACTTAAAAAACCAGCCCTCTCATATGCTACAAATATGAAAATTAACTACATTGCGACTTTTCCTTTGATAGTCATGAGAGTCGCTAGAAGCCCAGTCAACACCTTGACACACAAAATTTCTTGAAAAGCATTTTATCTCTTGACATGATGGGTTGACCTTTGGAGCCTTAAGCCCAAAGAAGCCTTAATGGTAAGAAGATGGTAGCAATCATCTCATTTATGGGCCAAAGGAGGGAAGGAGTGCTCAAATTTTCTATAGGTACAAGTGTATGGAGAGTCAAAAAATAGGAAATTGTGCATTGTTATGTTGCCAAAATTACTCCAAAGCAATATAACATACCTGGATTATGAGGATAATTCAAACATTATATAGAGTTTTCTATGATTCTTTGAGAGACAAAGAGCTTGAAAAACAGATTGAGTAGGGGAAATCCTTGTTGAGAGTTATCGAACACCATTACTCAAACAACATGTTTCAACTGTCTTTGATACTTTATTTGCAACTCTTCCACCACCAGATATCAATAAAGATGATCCTTTTCTTACCCCTTTATTGATTGTTTTTCTTTAAAATCTTGTTTTATGTTATTTAGTTTAGTATTAGTTTAGTTTTCTTCATGCATTTCTTCCATTCCATTCAATGCTTTTTTATCCCATATTTGATCACGAACATCACTCATTTGTTTGTATTCTCCTTGTAGGAAGTAACCTGTTTCAAGGAAGGTGTTTTTTGGACTCATAGGCAACCAAAAACACCATACAATTATCACAATTCTCTTGCATGTAGCTAGTGTGAAAGTCGATGTTTAAATTTAACATTAGAGGTTTGTGGTTAGAATCAGGCTCATGGAAATTTAGGAGGTAAAAATTCATAATAAAGTTGAGAACATCAGTATCAGATATCACATAATCCATAACACTACCTCCACACCCATGAATGCAAGTCATTTGGCTAGAGGTTTGCTACCTATTGATTCTATTAAAAATTATCAAGTCTTGGAAGCTACAGAGTTTAATTAGCTAGGTACCAAATAAGTTATCGATTATTTAGTTTGAATCTATTACATAAGTCAAATTCCTCATCTAGCCAAATGGAATTAGGGTGAGAGTTATTATTTAGGAGAGTATCTTGGTAAGTAATTGTTCTAGAATTAAAGTCCTCTAGCAAGAGGATATTCCCTTCATTCCTTAGGCTGTGAATATTCTGTTCTAAGGCGTTGAAGAGGAAAGTCTTATCCATGTTGTTTTTCTTATAGGAGCTAGAGTTGATATGATAAAAAAAAAAGTTTAATAGATAAATCCTATTGGTGGTAGAGTTAGAAAATTTGATCCGAATATACTAATTGAGAGGATCAATATTATAAGTTTAATGTGAGAATAAATTTTATTTTTTATACATGAATTTATTCCTCCAAAACCTTTACAAAAGGATTTGTTGTTCCAGGTTGACCAAAGAATGAGTCCATAAATGTGGGGGAACTTAGATTCATCATGCTCCTAAGTTTCAATTAAGAAAATAAGATCAATATCACTCGAGATCTAATTTGACATAGGACCTTTATGCCATGGAAAATCACGACAGTTCCAGAAGAGGATTTAGAGTGTTCCCAATTCCTATTTATCACTCTTATTTGCGTCTATGTCTCTAATAATGGCTTTCCTATTTCTAATGATTTCCCATTTTATTTTTTTTCTTGCCTCCTTTACCTTTTGAACCTCTTTCCTAAGTTCAACTTGGTATTCTGGAATGAGATCCTCATTTATAAAGATTCTTGACTCTTTTAGGCATCGAGATTCACTAAGTATATCAAATTTATGGTCATTACAAGTTAGCTTAACAAAGATCAGTCTATGTTTATGCTCAAGTATCTTTCCCACTCTTTTTACTTCAGTTAAATGAGTTGCCTGAATTTGTAACTTATTTTTCAGCTGTTCTTTTATTATTTCTAATGTGTCATTTTCATTCTACTCTTTTATACCAACAATTATAAGGTACTGGGCTCTTTTATGGTGCTCAAGATATATTTTAATTAGTTTGTCCATTTCTTCTTTGATGGGTTTGATATCTAGTTTATTCTTTGTGTCACTTAGGGTCAAATTATTATTTAGTTTTTATTTTAATTATTTAATCTCATCTCTCAAGATGTCATTTTCTTCAACCATTGATTATTTTTTATATTATGTTTTTTGGCCCCTATTTTTCATTCCTTGGAGATAGCTATAAAAAACTTGACTACTATTTCAATTTGTGGTCAGAATTCCTCATTAAAGTGGAAATTCCTTGAAAAATATATATTTTCAGTGAAACCATAAATAATACTAGTATTATACTGACATGGTAGTCCAATCAGAAAAAATGATGCATGGTAGTCCAAGCGGAAAAAATGATGTTGGCCCGACCAAAAAGGACAAATATTGTACTAGGAGCTAGAGTTTGAATTTGAGGGGAAAAATTCCTGCCATAGGGCATTTTCCCCATTTTCTTTGTTTAAAAGTTTTACATAATTGTTTCTTGCCATGTTTGTTGAATTTTACAAAACATATTTTTGATGGTTTATTATTTTCCAAAAACATTATTAATACTCTATGTCAAGTTTTGTCCCATCAAGGTTAGGGCTTGTCATAATGTCACCTGTTGAAACTATTCTACATGACAATTTTCTCACCAAAAATGACAAAATACGTGATCGCAAGCTCTTGGTGTTAGGTAAATCATCACTTGATTGGTCATGTACTTCTTTCCTATTGCAAGCTAGGTGGATGATTGTGTTGAAGGATCTCTCACATTCATTTATGTACAAAGAACGAAGTAGGATTGCAAGGAGTAGGCGGAAATTAATGCTACCCCTCCTCACACCTCTCTCATCTATTAACTCACATCCTTTATGAGCCACAAATTAACATTCCCTATGTCTGCCTAAACGTCCATGACCCCCACTCTCTCTCTATATATGTGTATTCTCAAGCTCCATGTCAGTGCAAAGTAATTGATTGCCTTTGTAATTCAATCAAAGGGGAGATTGAGTCTATTGGTTATTTTCGTAAGGTTTTCTTACTGGTTTTTGTTGGGTCATATTATTTTTCGTGACGTAATTATTTTTTATTTCATTGTGGAAATTGTACGAGTGGCATTTTGGGGACTGATTCTACATTGGATTTAAATAGTAAGAGGTTTTTCAGATTCTTTTTATGTCTTCAATGATTTTTGCATATCCCCTTTTTTTGCCTCTATGATAAGTCTAATGAAAGTTTGATATGTGAATTTGAACTATTCCTTTTTGTTGATGAGGTTTCATTATTGGTAACATTTTTTTGTAAAAGGTGAATTTATTTATTGATTCAATGTTTTTCCTTTCTTTTTTTCCTAAACAGGAAAGACTTTGGTTTTGATTCATCGAATCGAATCATTGTTTTCTTAATTGAGCAATATTTTTTCATTTCAATGTTTTCATTTGTTTGCAAGGTATTTATTTTAGTACCTTTTAAAATTTGGAATGCTCTTTCTTCTGGCAGCTGCACCGATTACTGCTTCTCACCGAACAATCTCAACCATTGGGAAAAGTCTTACATGGGTACACTGCTAGGTTACGTTAAAAAATTTCATATAAAAAAAATATCATAATATACAAATAACTTTTAAAATCTTAAGTATTAGTTATTAATAAATTCTCAAGCTCTGAATCATAGATGACAAGTTGCAAACAATTGTTCATCGAAAGGACTTCCTAAACTAGAAAATTAAATATTTAAGGAATAAAATGGGTATTAAGGACGTAATGAAATTTTATGTCTTTATTGTTTTTTAAATTTAATTAAGTTTTATTTAAGTTAAGTGCAGGGACTAGCTACTAGCTACTATGTAGCCCTTGTTTGTTGATGTTATGGTTTCCAATGCTTAATTGTTCATCATACAATAATTATTTTTGCACATTAAATTTATGTATTCCATCATATCGTGTATCTTCCTAGAGTATTATTTCACAACATTAAATTTATCATGTAACTCATGTTTAGATACATATTATATTGCAATATTGATGTATGCACCATTTTATGTTAGCACAAATGCAAGTTCATTATTTAAAGATTTAATTATCGGGCTCATGTGTTTGATTATTGTTAATGAATCTCTTATCAATATTATAAACAAAATTTTAGGATTGTATAATTTATTTTGAATATTTAAATTAATATAAATAATTAATTTAAATTTCTACATATTTAAAATAAAAATAAAAATAATAATAATAAATTAATGGTTAGGCAGGGTATGAATGTTTCAGAGAATGGATGGGTTCCGGGCGGAACCGCGCACAGGTCACGGGTAGGCAGAACGCAGCAAGGTTCCATGAGCAGCTGTAGGCGCAGGGGACTTTCTCTGCCCGGGTGACTGGCAGGTGGAGGTGGTCTTTTTGCTTTGGCGCAAGTATTTTTTGTTTAAATAATTACCTACTACAACAGTTTGCAGTTTTTTCTCCGCCTCATTCCATCTTCACAAGAAGCCACGTAAGGGTTTTCTCATTTTGACTGTTGGTTGTCATTTTTGTCTCGGAACGGCCCTTAACCATGGTTAATCCCTCTGAGCTAGTAGACCTGGACCCAGAATTGGAAGATATCCTCTCCATGTGGGGGAAGGATACCACTATACAAAACGTGGAACATTACCTTGGAGCTTACGAACTGTCAAGGTTGGAATCATTATCCCAGGCGGAAAAACCATCGTTTCTACATCAAAGTGAGGTTCCAGGCAGAGAGGTTTTCGGCTCCAGTAATCCGGCCTTTCCCAAGCAGGTGGGAAGAGAGAATGTGGCGGATGAGTCAAAAGTGGTTGGGCATTCCTATGATTCAAAGGGAAAAGTAGTGCCATGCTGGTTTGCGCCATCAAAGGGCTTCGAAGATATAACAAATTTGGGGCTTTCTTCTGGCATCGGTCAATCAAGGGTTCCTGGGGGTCTTCCCACGCCCTCTAGGGTTTCTGTGCCAAGAGATTTCCCCCTACCAAAAGGAGGTCCTGTAGGAGGTTTTGGTGACATTTCAGTGGGGGAGCGAGAAGGCTTCGATGGAACAGCGGTTGGTCTTTTACTATCAGGGAATCCCAACACCGATCTCTCTGGTCAGTTTTAGTCACAGCCGGAGATAGAACCCCCTGTGGATTTAACACAGGCAGACCCAGAACGGACTGATGCGCGCGGGGGAACTAGGGCATCTGTGGAAGAGTTAAGGAGCAAAGGAGCGAAAAGGAAAATGCAGAGACCAATTGGATCTCAGGAGATTGAAGGTAACCTGGTCCTTGAGATGGAGGTTTCCATCGAAGAAACCCTAGCCATTGCAGATGTACCCTGGTCGGAAGAGCAAGAGGTAAGAAATTTACACCGGAATTTCTCCAAGCATGGGGTGAGAATTGTTTTGTATCTGATAGACCATTACAGTTTGAGGCTCAATGCTTAGCGAAAGGATGGTTTAAGCTCAGTTTTGAAGACAAGGAGTCGGCAGAATGGGTCTTTCATCGAAATTGGAACATAGGGAACATTCCTGTTTTGCTGAAGAAATGGTCACCCCTTTTTGACGCTATCAAAGAGAGAACGGATGAGTTTCCAGTTTGGGTGAGAGCTCCGGGTCTACCATCCTTTCTTTGGACAGAAGCTGTTTTCAAATCAATCGGGAACAGGCTGGGTGTTTTCTTGGAAGCAGATATGTCCTTCCTGGAGACGAAAAACAGAGCGATGGCGCGCATGCTGGTACACCTCAACCCGAGCAGAGGCTTGGCTCAAAAAATCATTTTACAATACAAAGACTATGTTTTCGAACAACTATTGGACTATGAACACCTGCCGTTTAGGTGCCATCGCTGCCATGAATACAGGCATCTGGAAAAAGACTGTCCGCAGCTTAGAAGAAGGAGATGCTTTTGGAGGACTACAGTTTTCAGAGAAACTGTTCCAAACCACTCTCATATGCCTAAGGAGAAAGAAAATCCGGAGATGCAAGGCACAGAGGAAATGGAGATCGAGGAGACACCAAAGGATCCACTAGCTGAAGCTGTCCAAAATCAAGAGGCTGCTCAGGCCATGGACTCTCATCCGGCGGAAGCTGTGGAGGAGAATGCAAAGAAAGATACTGCAGAACAAAATCCTCTCGGCGAAGATGAAAAGGGTATGTGCTCAGGGCTCCCTTTTTCTTCTCTTAATTCTCCTGAGCATGTTTCAGCTTCAATGCATGTTTCGTCTCCAAACATTCCAATTCAAGTAAATAACATAAACGAAAAAATGGAACATGATATGATCTCCCCGGATGTAGACACTATTTCGGCGGCTTTACCGTCTCTTGATTTGAACTGTGAAGAAATATGGCCCCCCCTTGCTCACCCAGCTTCTCGTACCCCTTGCCCATACAACCTTAGATCTTTGGGAGGGAAGCCTGGTATGTCGAGGTTTATTGGAGGTTTGGGACAGTATCCATCTCAGAGCTGTACCAAAAACAAGAGAGGTAGGAAATCGGACATGTCCAAGGCCAAACTTAAAGCCAAGCTGGATGTTGCAGATGGCAAACAATATTCTATCCCCGAGGTTCTTAGAGCTGTGCAGCCCCCTGTTGGCGTTATTAAATGATCCTGTCATCCTGGAACTGTAGAGGTTTGGCCAGCAAACCTAAAAGGCTGGCCTTGAAAGAGTGGATCCTTAACTCAAAAATTGATATTATTTTTTTGCAAGAAACCTTGGGGAAGGCTTCTGAGATTGAAATTATGCTAAAAGCCCTTCTGCCAGGATGGATTTTTTCAGCTGTAGATTCTTCTGGACACTCGGGGGGCCTTGCTATTGGAATCAAAGAAGGGCGAGTTAAGGTCATTAACCAATGGGGGATGAAACAAGTTATGGGTATGGAGGTCTTTTCTCCTGATTTCACCTTTCCCATCTCTTTAGTAAATATCTATGGCCCCTGTCAAGGCAGGGAATCCTTCTGGGAAGAATTGATGACAAAATCTGTGGTGAAATCCTCCTTGTTGATTATGGGGGGGGATTTAAATTTCTCTATTGGCAGAGCAGAAGCATGGGGTCCATCAGCTAGAGAAGATCCCTTTTCAGCTTTCTTCCTTAATCTTTTATCGGAAAACAATCTCATAGATCCCTCCCCGAACAAACTAAAGCCTACTTGGAGGAACAGAAGGATAGGGGAGGATCGGATCGCCAAAAGGCTAGATCGTTTCCTGTTATCCAAGGCTTTAACTTCCAAAGCACCTATTCTCAAACAGTAGGTTGAGGAAATAGGGAATTCGGATCACTTCCCTGTTTTTTTGGATCTTACTTTTCCTCCCCCAAAACCTCCTGCCCCTTTTAAATTCAATTCTTCTTGGCTCCAAGACCCTACTTACAGTAACCTCTTTAAGGAAACTTGGATACACCCAGTTCGCAACACAGGAGAGGATAAGTGCTACTTGTTCATGGAGAATCTCAAAAGATTGAAGAAAGCAACAATCTCCTGGGCAAAGGACAGGAAATTGAAACAAAATGAAGAATTGAATAGAATCAGGGAGGAGCTGAAGCAGATGGAAAGCATTGAGGAAGATGGATATTCTTCGCAGGCTTCAAAGGACAGAATCCTTCATCTGGAGAAGCTGCAAAACAAAATCCTCTTAGATAAGGAAGAAGAGTGGAGACTTAAGAGTAGGGCAATTTGGCTAAAATCAGGGGATGAAAATACTAGCTTTTTCCATAATTTTGCCAAAGGTAGGAAATCTTTTAATATTATTTGGAGTCTTAAAAATGAAGAAGGGAGGGAAGTCAACTCATTTCCAGAGCTCTCTGGTTTAGGACAGAGACACTTCCAGGAAATTTTCTCTGATCCGGGAGAGGCTACTATAGCAGAAGTTATAAGAACAACACAATGCATTCCAAGATTCATTGAGGAGGATGAAGCAGAAGAGCTTAAAATTCCGGTATCCAAGGAGGAGGTTGAAGCAGCCATGAAGCTTATGGGAAAGGATAAAAGCCCAGGTCCTGACGGTTGGACCATAGAACTTTTTCTCTATTTTTTTGATCAAATAGGCTCTGAAATCACTGAGGTAGTAGAAGAGTCAAGACAGAAAGGAGAAGTCTACAGACCTTTCAATTCTACTTTTATTGCTCTCATACCAAAGAAGGATGATCCGGAGAGTTTTGAAGACTTCAGACCAATCTCTTTGTGCAATTGTATTTACAAGATTATTGCAAAGGTTATTGCTCTCAGAATTGTCCCTATCTTGTCAATAAATATCTCAATGGAACAATTTGGTTTCCTGGATCGAAGACAAATTCATGAAGCCATTGGAGTAGCCCAGGAGGTTATTCATAGTGTCAGATTGAAGAAAAAGAAGGGAGCGGTCCTCAAAATCGATCTCTCTAAAGCATATGAACGAATCAGCTGGCTCTACCTTCGGATGTTTCTTACTCATGTGGGCTTCAACTATTTTTTTATTAGCTAGATTATGGGCTGCATCTCAAATGTCAGTTTTGCAGTACTGATCAATGGAGCAGCATCCCCTTTTTTTAACAGCCAAAGAGGCCTCAGGCAAGGATGTCTGTTATCCCCTCTCCTGTTTCTTCTAGTGGCAGAAGGGCAAGCAGATTGATTCACAAAGCCAGAAGAGAGGAGAAGGTAAAAGGTATTGAGGTAGCAATTAATCTTTTCATCACTCACTTGCTTTTTGTCGATGATATATTGATTTTCACCAATGGATCTTTCAATGAACTTAAGGAGTTAAAATGCATTTTCGATCTATTTCTGAAAGCTACTGGAATGCAGATAAACTCTAGGAAATCTCAAGTTTGTGTGGCAGATTTTGAAAGAAGAGAAAGGACTAGAATGGCTAATCTTTTCCCCTTCCTCCTTCAGCCTCTGGACTCCCCTTTCAAATATCTGGGTTTTTGGCTAAAGCCAGCAGCATATAAAAAAGAGGACTGGAACTATCTTATAGCAAAGATAGAAGCCAAAATTTCACACTGGAGCTTCAGGTGGCTCTCCAGAGCTGGCAGATTGACCCTTATCAAATCAGTACTATTAGCCATCCTAGTATACTGGGCTGCTTTGACTTGGGTCCCTAAAGGAGTGATGGAGAAAATCAGAAGAATTTGTTGCAGATTTCTATGGGCAGGAAAAAATGAGTCTTCAGTTTTACCCTGGGTGGCTTGGGATAAAGTGGCTAGACCAAAAGATTGGGGAGGATGGGGAATAAAAATACTCCCTGAGTTCAGTCTTTCACTAGCAGCTAAATCAGGGTGGAGACTAATAACCATGGATAATCTATGGACAAGGGTGGTGAAAAGGAAGTACATCGATCCAATTCCTATGGAAGATTGGATTCGGAGACAAGACAAGAAAATGAAGAATATTTCAGCCATCTGGAAGGCTACGGTGGAAGCCTTTTCAGTGATTGAACAAGGACTAGCTTGGAAAGTGGGAGATGGAAGACAGATCATAATTGGCAAAGATCCCTAGGTAGGATGCAATGAAGCTTTTGCCTTGTCACCAGGGTTTCTTAGACATCTTGACAGCATAGGCATTACTTCCCTGAATCAGGTGGAGAAAGTAGGACAATCTACCTTTTGGGGATAGGCTTGGCAGAGTGATGAAGACTTAGGAATAAATGTCATATGGAAGAATGAGTGGGAGGCATACATCAAAGAATTGCAATGCTCAAATGTCAGGATTAAAGACGAACCAGATCACTTGATGTGGGCTCAAGGCAAAATAGGGGACTATTCCCCAAAAGATGGATACACTTTCTTAATGGGAAAGAAGGGCTGGGGAATACCATACTGGTGGGTAAAAAACATATGGAAATTAAAATGCCCAGCAAAGGCCAGGCTCTTCCTATGGTGTATTTTAAAAAGGAAGATCCCAACATGGGATATCTTACAAGCCAGGTTTCTAGTTGGGCTTGGGAGATGCCCTTTGTGCAAATATGAAGAGGAAACCATCAGTCATCTTTTCACAACCTGTGGAGTCTCAAAAAATATATGGAAGGAGGTTACTGACTTGCTCAAGGTAAAAGTTCAGTGGGGTTCAGATCCTCTGGAAGAAGCCTGGAGGAAATGGTGGCAAAACTTCCCGGAGGGGAACATGAGAAACTTGCCTCTTATCTTCTTTTGGGGAGTTTGGCTAGCAAGGAACAAAAGTCTATTTCAAGACAAGGACACCCCCACTTCCGTCACTGCTATCAATGTAGCTGCTATATACTCTGCCATACCGCCCCCTGAAGCCAAAAATCCTAAAAATAATCAAAAGCCAGTCAATATACAGGAGGGCATTCTGTGGACTTTTTTTGATGGGGCATCCCAAACAATAAGGCTGGAGTGGGCCTATGCATTCACTTAAATCCTGAACATTCTTTAAAAGCATCTGTAGGGCTGGGAACAGGCACGAATAACTATGCTGAATTGTCTGCTTTGTGCTATCTATTATGCTGCCTACTTCACAGAAATATCTACACAATACAAATATTTGGGAATTCAGTAAATGTCATTAAATGAGTCAATGGAAATGCATCTTGCCAAAATCAGATTTTGAAGACTCTTGTTGAAGAAATTACTTTTTTAAAGTCATCTTTTAATATGGTTACCATTTGCCACATTTACAGGGATAAAAATGAGGAAGCAGACCAGCTTTCTAAGGCTGGTCTACAACAGGATTTGGGCAAATGGACAGTAGAAGAGATCAGCCAGGGGCAGTCATCCATTTCACATCAGTCCCCATATGCTCCGCCTCAATGATCACAACACATATATTATTTTTTGACATTAGTTTTTCTCGACCATTTTTGTTGGTTCTTATGTTCACAGCTTTCTATACATCATCTCACTGGTTTTTATATCTTATTTCATGAGTTGTATAAATAGTAAACAGACTTTCTTATATGTAGTTTTTTGTTTTGTATATCTTAGACTCTTTATAAATCTTGTAAGGGGTTGTTTTCCTTCTTCGAAGGAGACCCCAGAGCTTGAATGTTTTCTCAATGATGTTTTATAAGCCTCCAGCGGGGAGGAAGACTGTACATGTTTTTGTATAACAACAGTATCAGCTTTCAATGAAGAACAAAACAGCAACCAAATGAGCCATCTGAACGGCTCAAGACCTCATCAGAATGTAAACTTTTTATAGTTTCTTAATAAAAAGTTTTTCTTTTTTCTTCGGAAAAAAATAAAAATAATAAAATTTTAAAGTTTAATGATAATGATGATGATGATGATTAACATCCACTAAGACTAATAGGGTCATTCTTAGATCGACATAGTTTTGATGACCTAACAAGTCAAGAAAGTTCGTATTGTTCCCAAGATTTTGAAAATTAGAATAGATATGACTAAAATTTGGGAAATCCAAGAGAAAGTTCTTTTCATATTCAACCCTCTTAGTATCACAAAGATGACATATTCTTTCATCCCAAGGTGTTTTGGGAATTCAACAACACATGATTTCACTATGAAGGTCATGAGGATTACTTCTTATCTTGGAAATATTCATTTTCTTCTTGGTATTGGTCAAGTCAAAAAGATAATTCTAGTTATCAAGATTGGGGTTGATCACCTCCTTATATTACGTTAGCTACATTTTTCCCTCTAACTCCTTATCATCCCACAACTTATGCTTAAATTTGGAAATAATGATTTTTTTAATTTTATCCTTATTCTCCAAGATTAGATCCTCCTCTATTGCCCAATGGTCTAGCAAGGACTAAGCATCCTTATGCCAACCTCTCTTGAGTGGGAGGTGGGGGTTTTGGATAGAGCTAGAAGCAATTTAGGAGAACCTCTTGGATTGCATGTTGTATAGCTTCTTCTTATACATGAGATACCTAACCATAGCCATGCTTTCAATGGGGAAAGGATAATCTCAATCAGAAGTATGGGGTAAGGATGGTTTTCTTTAATCTCGAGGTTGGAGGTTATAAATTGCTTTTGGATAAACTCAATCTTCCTCCACGGTTCTCTAGATATACTAAAACCCAAAATCTCAAATACATATAAAACAACATGGGTGTCGAGAGTCTCAAAGGGGAACTTTCTTTTAGTCCATACCCAAAGATATTTCAACTTATAATTGTTTGCAAACCCATAAAAATCTTGTTAGCCCCTAATTATTCTTTTCTCAATGCTATAATTCTATTTGAGCTAATGATGAATGTCGATTCCCATATAATTATATGAGGAAACTTTCTCCAATTAGTTATTATCATAAATGAAATTATCATACTTGATATTTTAGATTTAACTATCATGACCTTAGCCTTGTCGGTATTAAAAATCATACCCATCTTGGAGTAGTAATCTCAAAGGATTGTAAGCTACTTGTCGAGATTATCATGGCTCCTAAATCAATGAATGGTATTATCAACATAAAGGAGAAGAGTAATGACCATGCTAGTGAATCTGGGGCCATCACATCCTGTATCTTCCAAACACTCTTCTCGATTATCAATCTAAATGTCGAAAATGGTATGGGATAGCGGATAACCTTTCTTAAATTCGATATTACATTTAATTTGTTTTGACCAATCCTCGGTGGTCCTAAGCTTGATAATAACATTTTCGTATAGCCTAGTCACAACAAACCTCAAAATGGGAGGAACCATTATCTCTTCTAGCCTCTTCCATAGCTTATCCCGAATCCCTGTGTTGAAAGATTTTCTAAAGTCAACAAAAAATTAGAAGAGATTAGTTGTATTATTGTAACATTCTTTTGCAATGATCCGAAGAGTAACAAGAGGGTCTATAGTTGAGTGATGTCTCCTAAATTCATATTTCCCTTTAGCTCTTTTACCATGGCTTTCAAGCCAAAGGCTAATGTTCTTTCCTATTATGAGTCCATATACTTTAGGCTAAAATGTGGCTAATCATAATGGTCATGTAGTTATAGGGAATGTTTTTATCTCCATTTTTAAAGATAGGCACAATAAGGCTTTGTGTCCAATACTTAGGGAAGCCTTGTTTTATGGCCAAATTGAGGAGCTTGTGTATATGAGGGATGAGGAAAAACCTTCACATTTTGATAATTTTAGCTTTTTAGCATTCAATATCTCTTCTTTCTCATTAATGAGTTGTTTAATCCAAATCTTCGTGTCTTCCAAAGAAAATGTATCCTCGTTTGGAGTGTTCAAGATGGGGCCTAGGGTGTTAGGGGAATAATAAAGATTCTTAAGATAGATATCCAAGTTCTTTAAGGGGATTAAATTATTTTGTTTCCTTTCATGAACAAGAATATTCCTCTGAAACTTTGTAGGTTCAACTTTAGAAAGGTGAAGAAGAGGCTCTTGTCTCCTATTTATATAGGATTTTTTCTTCCTTTTGGTAAGAGCTTTCTACATATTTAATTTTTCAAGTTTTATGGTTTCATTAGCGGTATCTATAGCCGCTTTCCTAGTAATTTTACAAGCATCATCGTACCAAGGATTGGAAGTTCTATTATTCTTTTTATAAGACAGCTTAGTAGAAAACTTGTTGATAGTAGTGCAAAAGGTTGTAGTAAAATTGTGCTAAATGTGATCAATGCTATCATTATAGGTTAATAAATCTAAATCTCTTTTTAAATACTTTAAGAAGAGATCCATTTTACTTTTGTCAAAACAAATGTGCCTTTGACTCTTATTATTATGAGAAAATGGTACACTCACCTGTACATAGTCGAAGACACATAGATTTAGTGACATATACAAAGGATACATTTTTAGCTAGAAACATTATGAAAGGAAAAAAAATTAAAATATTTCCTAAGTATGACTTAGAAAATCAACCCTCTCATATGCTACAGATATGAAAATTATCTATATCGTGACTTTTCCTTCGATAGTCGTGAGAGTCGTTAGAAGCCCAGTCAACACCTTGACACACAAAATTGCTTGAAAAGAATTTTATCTCTTGACATGATGGGCCAACCATTCGAGCCTTAAGCCCCAAGAAGCCTTAATGGTAAGAGTATGGTAGCACTCATCTCATTTATGGGCCAAAGGAGGGAAGGAGTGTTCAAATTTTCTATAGGTACAAGTGTATGGAGAGTCTAGAAACAGGAAATTGTTCTTTGTTATGTTGCCAAAATTGCTCTAAAGCAGTATAAGGTTCCTAGATTGTGAGGATAATTCAAGCATTATATATAGTTTTCTATTATTCTTTGAGAGAAAAAGAGCTTGAAAAAGAGATTGAGGAGGGGAAATCCTTGTTGAGAGTTATTGAATACCATTACCCAAACAACATGTTTGAATTGTATTTGATACTTTATTTGCAACTCTTCCACCACTAGAAATCAATAAAGATGATCCTTTTCTTAACCCTTTATTTATTCTTTTTTTTTTTAAATCTTGTTTTATGTTATTTAGTTTATTATTAGTTTAGTTTTGTTCATGCATTGCTTCCATTCCATTCAATGCTTTTTTAGCCCATATTTAATCACTAACATCACTCATTTGTTTGTATTCTCGTTATTGTAAGTAACCCGTTTCAAGGAAGGTGTTTTTGGGACTCATAGGCAACCAAAAACACCATACAATTCTCACAATTCTCTTGCATGTAGCTGGTGTGAAAGTCAATGTTTAAAGTTAACGTTGGAGGTTTGTGGTTAGAATCAGGCTCATGGAAATTTGGGAGGTCAAAATTTAAAATACATTTGAGAACATGGGTATCAGATATCACATAATCCATAACACTACCTCCACACCCATGGATGCAAGTCATTTGGCCAGAGGTTTGCTAACTATAGATTCTATTACAAATTACCAAGTCTTGGAAACTACAGAGTTTAATTACCTAGGTACCAAATAAGTTCTTGGTTATTTATTTTGAATCTACTACATAAGTCATATTCCTCATCTAGCCAAAGGGAATTAGGGTGAGAGTTATTATTTAGGAGAGTATCTTGGTAAGTAGTTGTTCTAGCATTAAATTCCTCTAGCAATAGGATATTACCTTCATTCCTTAGGTTGTGAATATTCTGTTCTAGGGCGTTGAAGAGGAAAGTCGTATCCATGTTGTTTTACTTATAGGAGTTAGAGTTGATATGATAAAAAAAAAGTTTAAAAGATAAATCCTATTGGTGGTAGAGTTAGAAAATTTGATCCAAATATACCGATTGAGAGGATCGAACTTATAAGTTTAATGTGAGAATAAATTTTATTCTTTATATAACAAGTTATTCCTCCAAAACCTTTACGAAAGGATTTGTTGTTCCAAGTCGACCAAAGAATGAGTCCATCAACATGGGTGAACTTAGATTCATCATGCTCCTAAGTTTCAATTAAGAAAATAAGATCAATATCACTCGAGATCTAATTTGACATAGGACCATGCCATGGAAAATCATGACAGTTCCAGAAGAGGATTTAGAGTGTTCCCAATTCCTATTTACCACTCTTATTTTGGTCTATGTCTCTAATAATGGCTTTCTTATTTCTAATGATTTCCCATTTTACTTTTTTTCTTGCCTTGTTTAACTTTTGAACCTCTTTCCTAAGTTCAACTTGGCCTTCCGGAATGAGATCCTCATTTATAAAGATTCCTGACTCTTTTAGGCATCGAGATTCACTAAGTATATCAAATTTATGGTCATTACAAGTTAGCTTAACACAGACTAGTCTATGTTTCAAGTATCTTTCCCACTCCTTTTACTTCAGTTAAATAAGTTGCTTGAATTTGTGACTTAGTTTTCAGTTGTTCTTTTATTGTTTCTAATGGGTCATTTTTATTCTACTCTTTTATACCAATGATTATAAGGCACAAGGCTTTTCTATGGCACTCAAGATATTTTCTTTCCCCGTAGAAAAGGTAGTAATTTCCATTAAGAGAGATGAAAATTACATTCTGTATATACAATGAACATTACTTTGATCTCGCACTACCTGTCCATCCAAAAAAGTAAAAACATTGTGCATTCTCCATGCAGGGAGTAGACTGTGTGTCAATAAAACATAGATAACTTAGAGTTCTATCCTCTTCTCAGAGGCTGTAAGTACTGATTGACTATTTACATAATTATCAAAACAAATAGACAAAAAAGAATCTTTTCCATAAAAACTGAGGCTAGAAGTTCCAATTTCAGTGCTGTTCTCGTAGTGCTTCAGGGTCTATGAATGGTTTATGAAAATGTTGATACACGACCCCATCCAAATCTTCATAGATCAACCAAGAGTTGTCGTCCCTGAGCGCTGCTTCTTTGGATAAGTAGTTAGCAGAGGTGTTCTGCTCCCTGTAAATATGGTGACAGGTGAAAGGGTCAAAATGCAAGATAATTCTATGAATCTCATCCAATATACGCCTCAAAGAGAAAGCAGAACAATTATATTTTTTGTTGATCCAATTAATAACCAGTTTTGAGTCACCAAAGAGCTGTAGATTGGGGCATTGTTTTTGTAAGGCAAAGAGGATGATGTTTTTAGCCGTCATGAGCTTGGCATATTTATTGGTTCCCTGTCCTAAGCCCATTTGTAGCTTGAAGAGATGGGTTTCTGATAAGAAAAGTATAGCTCCCCCTCCACAACCTGACTCCTGAGCTGAACCATCAAAAAGTGCCGAGGGGATTGATTTGTTGATAACCTCTATCTCAACATTCCTGGGTTGGTTTTTTTGGGGTTCATCAGGGATCACCTGGAAATCTGCAACGATTCTGCTACGGATAGAGGGCTAGTCGGGGGACTTTTGTGAGAAAATGGCTTCGTTCTTGGCGATCCAAATTTCCCAATAGATTATCAGAGGTAGGTTCCTATTCTTTCCTTCAGTATCTCTCCACCAAGAGATCCATGCTTCCTTTACAGCTAAACCATGCCAGTTGGCCCTGATTGAGAGAGTTGTTCTGATGCTATTCCAGAGATCCTTTGCCAACAGATAATTCAGGAAGAGGTGGTCCGTGTCTTCGTCACTGCTTCTGCATAGATGGCACCAGAAGGGTCCAGAAAAGGAACATTTCATTAGATTTTCCCCCGTTGGAACCTTATTATTTAAAATGGACCATATGAGTAGTTTTGTTCTGGGCACAGCTTTAAGCTTCCAAAGGAGGCTCCATCTTATCACTGAGGCGGGAGCAGTGAATGGTTCCATGAGCACCAGATAGCCGATCTTAGGAGCGTAGGAACCATATTTAGCATATGCCCAAATAAGCTTGTCTTCCCCTTCTGTAATCCTGATGTGAGCCTAAGTGAACGTTGTGATGAAAAAGCTCCAGTAGTGTCGCCATTGAATGGGCATATTGAGGCATGTTCCTGATTTCCAATCCTGCTGACCTAAGGATCAACACTCACTGTTTGCAATATGGTTGAGATGAGTTATCCCTTGTTCCACCAGGTGAAGTCTCAGGTCTTCAGGGATTTTGTGTGTGTTGCCACATCCCACCCATAAGTCCACCCCCAGACACACATTTGTACCCGAATGAACCCTCCAAGTCAGACCGTTCCTGATCAGATCTTTTGCCTTATTCACTGCTTTCCAAATGTTGGAACAGTTCCTGAAAGTCCTTTGGTCATGTAGAATCTATTCCAGCAGAGAGTAGGGGCTGATGTATTTAGAGGTAATAACCTTCGTCCAAAAAATGTCATTGTTGAGTAGCTTCCATCCCAATTTTGCTGCTAGGGCTTTAGAGAAGGGTTCCAACCTCTTTATGCCCCATCCCCCCCATATTTTTGGTAGAGCCAGAGTCTCCTGGGTGCTCAAGATCTATTTTAATTAGTCTGTTCATTTCTTCTTTTATGGGTTTGATATTTAGTTTATTCTTTGTGTCGCTTAGGGTCGAGTTATTATTTAGTTTTTATTTTAATTATTTAATCTCATCTCTCAAGATGTCATTTTCTTCAACCATTGATTATTTTTTATATTATGTTTCTTGACCCATATCTTTCATTCCTTGGAGATAGTTATAAACTACTTAACTACTATTTCAATTGGTGGTCAGAATTTCTCATTAAAGTGGAAATTCCTTGAAAAAGATATTTTCAGTGAAACCAAAAATAATATTAATATTATACTGACATGGTAGTCCAATTTGAAAAAATGATGCATGGTAGTCCAAGAGGAAAAAAAGAAGTTGGCCCGACCAAAAAGGACAAATATTGTACTAGGAGCTAGAGTTTGAATTTGCGGGGAAAAATTCCTGCCATAGGGCATTTTGCCCATTTTCTATGTTTAAAAGCTTCACATAATTGTTTCTTGCCATGTGTGTTGAATTTTAGAAAACATATTTTTGATGGTTAATTATTTTCCAAAAAAATGATTAATACTCTATGTCAAGTTGTGACCCATCAGGAATAGGGCTTGTCATAATGTCGCCTGTGGAAACTATTCTACATGGTAGTTTTCTCACCAAAAATGACAAAATATGTGATCACAAGCTCTTGGTGTTAGGTAAATCATCACTTGATTCATCTTGTACTTCTTTCCTATTGCAAGCTAGCTGGATGATTGTGTCGAAAGATCTCTCACATGCATTTATGCAGAAAGCACAGAGTTGGATTGCAAGGAGTAGGCAGAGATTAATGCTACCCCTCCTCACACCTCTCTCATCTACTGACTCACATCCTTTGTGAACCACAAATTAGCAGTCCCTATGTCTGCCTAAACGTCCCTGACCCCTTCTCTCTCTCTCTCTTTCTCTCTCTCTCTCTCTCTCTCTCTCTCTCTCTCTCTCTCTCATATAATATATATATATTATATATATAATATATATATATATATATATATATAATATATATATATATATAATCTAGAGTTCCATGTCAGTGGAAAGTAATTGATTGCATGTCAGTGCAAAGTAATTGATTGCCTCTGTAATTCAATCAAAGTGGAGATTGAGTCTATTGGTTATTTTCATAATGTTTTCTTACTAGTTTTTGTTGGGTCATATTATCTTTCGTGACATAATTATCTTTTATTTCATTGTGGTAATTGTACAAGTGGCATCTTCGAGACTGATTCTACATTTGATTTAAACAGTAAGAGGTTTTTCAGATTCTTTTTATGTCTTCAATGATTTTTGCATATCCCCTTTTTTTGCCTCTATGATAAGTCTAATGAAAGTTCGATTTGTGAATTTGAACTATTCCTTTTTGTTGATGAGTTTTCATTATTGGTAACATTTTTCTGTAAAAGGTGAATTTATTTATTGATTCAATGTTTTTCCTTTCTTCTTTTCCTAAACAGGAAAGACTTTGGTTTTGATTCATCGAATTGAATCATTGTTTTCTTAATTGAGAAATATTTTTCATTTCAATGTTTTCATTTGTTTTTGCAAGGTATTTCTTTTAGTACCTTTTTAAATTTTATTATTTCTTTCCTTTTGATTTTTAGGTTTTTTCGCCATCTTATGATTTGTTTTTAATGGATGTGTTATAATTATTTTAAACCAATAGATGGGTTATATTTTATTATTAGGGAACAAATTTTTTTATTTTATTTTTTTCAAGTGAGTTATGGTTTGATCTAGTTAGGTATTTTGTATGCCTTTTATTCTTTTTTTGTTTTCTTTTATTTAAGGCTAGAATTATTTTGTTAAATTGTGCTGTCA
This sequence comes from Pinus taeda, assembly GCA_000404065.3. Classification (NCBI taxonomy): domain Eukaryota; kingdom Viridiplantae; phylum Streptophyta; class Pinopsida; order Pinales; family Pinaceae; genus Pinus; species Pinus taeda. Next base: position 31,196 of record APFE030059795.1, read on the forward strand.
CACACATAATGTGAGTTTTTTTTCTTTTGTGGTGAGTTTGTTCCTACTGTCAGCTACATTTTTATTGCTTTCATGGTTTCCCAAGGTTTCTTTTATCTACTACGAAGGCTTACCATTTATGTTTCAACCATTGTGGCATGTGTTTTGTGTTGTGAAGAGACATGTCAAAACTTAAAATGTCTCAATATTGATGTTCATTGTGGCATGTGTTTTGTGTTGTGAAGAAACATGTTAAAATTAAAAATGTCTCAATATTGATGTCCTCATGTTCTGTTGTGATACTTAGTCCAAAATATCGATAAAAAAATCTACCATGCAAGACTCCAAAAACAGTCCAAAGAAAACCTGCGAAAAGACAAGAACGTTAATCTTATTCGTGCATGAAAGGGATAAGATGAATGAGATTAGATTCTTTGAGAAGAAACATGTTACAATGTCTCAATATTGATCTCATGATTATAGTAGGTTGTGATACTTAGCCATAAACGTCAATAATAAAATCTACCACGCATGACTCGAAAACTTTTTTATATTATCATTGTTATTTTAATGCCATATTCTCAATAATTTTGGCTTATTAATAATGTGGCTTGTTTTTTTTTGTTTTAGAAAACCGAGATCTGTTGTAATGGAGAAAATAGTGGGACAGAGAAGTCTAATAGTAATTATCCCCAATACGAAACTCTGTTGGGCTATAAGATTGAAGATGTTCGACCTCACAATGGCATCGAGAAGTTTCGTAGTGTTGCATACTCTAACATAAGCTTTCTTTTCTCTAATAGGATGACTCGGGAGGAGGTTATTTGATGCAGGAGCATCCAGCTAAGAGAGGTCATGGCAAGAGTATTTTTCTTTGCAAACCAAAAAGAGTTTTCAGTTAGTTTCTTTAAATTCCGTTTAAATTTCTAGTTAATAGCATTTAGGACCTTATGTTAAGTTTAAGGTTGTCCCAGCCCACTGTTTATTTTTATTTACATTCTTTTTATTTTTATTTTTTGTTTCAAATCTACTTTACAATATAGACAAGGATGAACATTTATCAATGAATAACTAAAATGTAAATATTGACAGTTTAAATAACTGTACAATGATCTTTAAGAAAGAAAGAAAAATCCACTGTAAAGGGCGATCATAGTATTGAATAGAAGCAAGCATGGAATCATTTTGAAAAACAAGAAATTCTGAATCCATACTTTGTAGCTTAAAATTATTCTCTTCCAAACTTAATTAAATTCATTTATCCATTTCATAACAGTGAAAGAAAGCGAAAAATTAACACAGAGGCAAGAAGGAGATGCAGACGAGTTAAACCAAACCAACAGAGGTTTTGTAGAAGGGTCAATCATAATTACTATCAAAGGAAGAAACAAATATCTATAGGTACCAACAAAACTCGTATCATTTCCCTTTACTATTTAGTTATAAAAAAAAATCATTGTATATATATCGATATCAAAAATTTACAGTCCAATATATAGTTGCAAAATACAGAGAAGCTACGAAACATATGTTCTCCATAACAGCGCCGAGTACAACCATGAGTTCACCATAGAGCCAACATAAATATAGTCTCATAGGTTAAAAAAAAATCCTAGAGGCATAAATACACAGACTATGAAATAAGGAGGCTGAAGCCACTACCCTCGGCAACAAACCCAGTAAGGACCATAATCAACAACCCTTCAAAATAGATAGACATATAGATAACAAGGCACGACCCTACACGATACAAGCGTAGGTGTCAAGGTACGAGACCAGAAAATGGTGAGCCTAGCCATTTACCTGCCATGGCCACCAAACAAGGCCATTAGAATCCAGGTAACAAAGCCATGAAAAGAAGTTGAAGATAGTGCCAAGTGTTTACAGAAAGCTCACTTACCAGTGGAGCCGAGCCTTTCTAACAGAGGAAGGAAGTTGTGGACCCAGGTCACAGTCAAAGAGCGCCAACTGTTCACAAGGAGCAAGAATAATCAATAACAGTAGAAAAAGAGACAGAAGCTTAAGACATGGAGGGAGAGCTTACCTCTGTTGAAATTCCGGATGAGAGTTGAGAGTCGAGCCACCCCACAACCATGACTTGCAACAAAATGACAAACTTATAGTCAAACAGTGAGTTGAGCACTTGAAAATCAACAGCATAATCAAAACCAGTGCACAACATAGACCGACAAGTACAAGACCCAAACTCATAACTAGAGCCAAACAGACGGAGACCAGAGACTTAGACCAGGGGTTCCAGACCTGAAACTTCGGAACCATTCTCAGAACAGGGAGCATCATCAAGCGTGCAAGTAGAAACCCTCATGGAGAACCATCCCCAGAGCTGGACAAGTGAAACCCTCGTGGAGTAGCAACCGGAGACCAGAAGGCGATACCTCAACAGAGTAGCAGAGTATCGGAGCAACAAGAGAATGGTCAGGGTTAGGGTTTCATTGGGATAGTGAAGAGGTAGGAGAAGTGAACCCGAGGAAAGGACAGTTGTCCTCACGACATTAACTTCCTTTACCGTGCCATAAAGCCAATCAACCACAAAACAATCATCCATACAATCAACATTTAATTATATGCCATAAATGATTAGGGCTGGTCCCATCAATTTTGGTATCAGAGTAGGTTAAAGTTCATTTGTTTTTTTTTTTTACAAAATGGAAGTCGGAAGAAGAGGTCATTGTAGGGCTATTCGAAGAGCAGTAGATGAAGGATTGAGAGAAGACATTACGATCCTGAATGCCCATTTGGCAGCAGTAGAAGTAGGAAGGAGAAGGGATCTGGAAGGAGGAGATGACAATGATGAAGAAGCTGCAGTTATGAAAGATGGATAAGATGAGGAAGGACCTGAAATCATATTTTTAAGGTCAGTTTTATTAGCTAGCAGTAAGCCAAAGCCTGAGATTTCAAACTATGATGGTAGTTTGTCCACAGAAGTGCTATTGGATTGGATCAGTGAGTTAGACAAATACCTTGAATATGAGGAAATTGGCGAAGATAGGAAAGTTAAATTCGCTGCCACCAAGTTGAAAGGACATGTGGTCTTATGCTGGGAAAGTGTCCAAGCAGAGAGGGGAAGAACAAATAGGTTACCCATTAAAAGGTGGACCGGAGTGGTCGCCAAAATGAAGGGCAAGTTTTTACCCAAAGATTACTAGATTTCTCTGTATTAGCAGGTGTAGAATTTGAGATAGAGAGGAATGACGGTGAAAGAATATACCAAATAATTTTATTGGGTGAATCTGAGAGCAAGTTACGTTGAAGTCACCCCCCAAAAAAAAAAAAAAACAAGGTTTGTGAATGGCCTAAGGCTGGAGATATTAGATGAGATAAGTATTCTTTATACAAAAAACATAGAGGAAGCATACCAGAGTGCCTTGAAGGTAGAAGAAAAGATCGTGAGGAGGAAGAATGCTAGAAGAGGACGTGGATCTGGTAGAGGGAAAGGGCAATCCTTTGGTAGAGGAAGGACTGCCAACAATAGTGAAGAAGGCAGCAGTTCAAAGACCTCAGGGACAGTAGAAAAGGAAGGTAGCACTAGGGGAGGAAGGCCATACCAATGAGGAAGGGGTAATGGCAGACGCAAAGGAGCTGCCTACCAGTGTTACAAGTGCCACAAGTGGGGGCACAAGTCCTTTGAGTGTCGTGAAGGTGAACAGGTTGGACAAAGAGGAGCATATGTTTCTCAAACAGAGGAAGCAGAGGCACCACCCCAAGAAGTAGAGAATGTACTGGAGATAGGAGAGGCCTTAGTCTTAAATAAGGTACTGCTGAAACCGGCAAAGGAGAAAGCTGAAAAAACCCAGAGAAAGGCATTATTCCAAACTGTGTGTAAGTCACATGGAAAATGATGCAAACTGATTACAGACAGTGGAAGCACTGATAATCTGGTTGGAACAAAGATGGTGAGGAAATTGGGTTTGAAAAGGTTAAAGCACCCAAATCCCTATAAGGTGTCTTGGTTACAAAAAGGTCATCAACTACTAGTTGACGAGCAGTGTGAGGCGGAATTCCATATTAACAAGTATAGGGACAAGGTGATTTGCGATATCATGCCCATGGACATGTGTCATATTCTACTAGGTAGACCATGGCAGTATGACCAAAAAGTTGTTCATGACGGGAAAACAAACTATTACAAGTTTGTCACGGATGGGATTAAGCATACACTAGTACCCATCAAGGAAGAAGAAACAACAGAGACTAGTGGGACAAAAGTGTTGCTGATGGGGGGGAGAGAATTTTTAAAACAGATTGAAGATAATGAGATAAAGTATGTTGTTGTAAGGAGACTGAGAGCGGTACTGTTGCATATTGAAATTTCTTACTTACCTAAAGAAATTCAGGATTCGTTGCAGGAATTCAGTGACATTGTGGTGGATGATTTACCAGATAAGTTACCACCAAAGCGAAGTATCAGTCATCACATAGATTTCATCCCTAGAGCTAGTTTACCAAACAAAGTTGCTTACCGGATGAGTCCTAAGGACAATGAAGAGATCACGAAGCAGGTATAGGAATTTTTGGACAAAGGATTAATACGGGAAAGTTTAAGTCCCTGTGCAGTTTCGACAGTTTTGGCTCACAAGAAAGGAGGTGAGTGACGAATGTGTACATATTCAAGAGTAATAAATAAAATTACTATCAGGTACAGGTTTCCATTGCCATGAATGGACAACATGATGGACTTCTTGAGCGGAGCAACATATTTTTTGAAGATAGATCTAAAGAGTGGATACCACTAGATTAGAATAAGAGAAGGGGATGAATGGAAAATAGCTTTCAAAACCAATGAATGTCTGTATCAATGGTTGGTGATGCCATTTGGGTTGAGTAACATCCCTAGCACTTTCATGCACCTAATGAATGAGATGTTGAAGGAGTTCATTGGAAAATTCGTGATTGTATATCTTGACGATATACTAATTTTCAGCAAGACCAAGGAGGAACATTTTTGACACATTAGATATGATTTGGAGAATTTACAACAAAATAAGTTGTTGATAAATTTAAAAAAATGTTCTTTCTTTCAGAAGGAGTGATTCTATTTGGGTTTTGTGATTGCAGAAAATGAGCTGAAAATGGACCCAGAAAAAGTTGTAGCTATAATCAGCTGGCCATCCCCTAAGAGTCTGTTCCAATTTCGAAGTTTTCACGGGTTGGCAAGTTTCTATCACAAGTTTGTAAAGAATTTTCGTGGAATCTGTCCACCCATGTTGGATACCATCAAAAAGGAAAGTCAGCCTTTTCATTGGACTGAAGTTGCAGAGAAGAGTTTCCAGATATTGAAGAAGAAGATCACTGAAATACCAAATTTGAGATTGCCTGATTTTAGCAAACTTTTCCAAGTTCATTGTGATTCCAGATGTACAACCATTGGAGCCGTACTCAGCTAGGAAGACAAAACCAGTAGCTTGCTTCAGTGAAAAATTAAATGAAAGCAGGAAAAAATACACATCTTACGACAAGGATTTTTATCCTGTCGTCCAACCATTGAAACATTAGAGACATTATTTGTTGGGTAATGAGTTTGTCTTTTTCTCCGATAATTCTGCATTACAGTATGTTATGTAGCAACATAATCTGAATCATAAACACGCAAAATGGGTTGAGTACTTGTAGAGTTTTACATTTGCATTGAAGCATATCAGTGGTCAAGCCAAGAAGGTAGCAAATGCACTAAGAATATTTTTACTCTTACAGGAGAGCATGATACAAGTGTTGGGTTTTCAACACCTGAAGGACTTGTATCAAACAGATACAGATTTCAAGGAGGCTTATGAAGCCTGCCAAAATCCATTGTTAAGGAATAATATTCCATGGCTGGACTATAACTTATAGGAGGAGCTGACATTCAAGGGAGGACATTTGTGTATTCCAGAATGTTCGATGAGGGAGAACATAATCCAGGAAAAACATAGTGGAGGTCTAGCTAGACATTTCGACATTGATAAGACCTTGGATCAACTTAGTCATTTCTATTACGGGATGAAGATGCGAAGAGATGTGCAACGATATGTAACCAGGTGTAAAATGTGTCAGTTGGAGAAAGGGCACAGTCAGAACACGGGGTTGTATACACCCTTTCCTATTCCAAATAGACCATGGGACTCAATTAGTATGGACTTTGTCTTGGGTCTGTCAAAAACACAACAGGTTTTTGACTCCATCATGGTGGTGGTAGACCACTTCTCCAAGATGGCACACTTCATCCCTTGTAGGAAAACGAGTGACGCCACCCATGTACTGCACATGTTTTTTGTTGAAATTGTCAAACTGCATGGCTTACCCAAGTCCATTGTTTTCAACAGAGATGTGAAATTCACAGCACATTTCTAGCGCACCTTGTGGAAAAAGCTAGACACAAAGTTAAATTTCAGCTCCTCTTATCACCCACAGATCGATGGGCACACAGAGGTGGTGAACAAGAGTTTAGGAAACCTACTATGGAGTCTAGTTGGGGAAAATTCATGAATGTGGGATCGTGTACCTGCCCAAGCAAAATTTGCTTACAACGGTTCACCAAATCAAAGCACAGGAAGTAGTCCTTTCCAGATCTTGTATCGAATGCATCCCTGAGGAGTGCATGAGTTACAAGATTTTGGAAAATTAGAAAGAAGAAGTGCTGACAGGGAGGATTTCGCAAGAGCAATTAACGACCTACATGAGCAGGTGAAGTCAAAATTGCAGGACAATAGTCAAAGGTACAAACAAAAAACAGATCTGAAAAGAGAACTGCAATCACCTCCAGGTATAGGAATATCGCCCATTTTTAACGTGGCGGATTTATTCCCATACACTGCCAGTCCTGAAGGAGACCGTTCGGTGCAGCCAAAATGGGATACCCAGGAAGAGAGTAGTTCGTGGATGAGACAAATTCCTTTAGCTCAGCCACTTGAGGTCGAAGGAATCCTCGACACACAGGTGGCCAGGTGGACTTGAAGAAGGGAGTACCTACAGTACCTCATCAAGTGGAAGAACCATTCCATTGAGGACAGTTCATGGCTTGACGCAGGTCAGATACAACATGCAGTGTATTCTATCGAGGAGCTCATGGACCGGAGCTGTGAATTCTCATCTACCCTGGGAACTTGATGCATGAGCATCCAGCTAAGGGAGGTCATGGCTGGAGTATTCTTCTTTGCAGACCAGAAGGAGTTTTCAGTTAGTTTCTTTAAATTCCATTTAAATTTCTAGTTACCAGTAATTAGGACCTTATTTTAAGTTTAAGGTTGTCCCAACCCACTGTTTATTTTTATTTACGTTCTTTTTATTTTTTGTTTCAAACTTTAGAATATAGACAACGATGAATAATTATCAATGAATAAATAAAATGTAACTACTGACAATTTAAATAACTGTATAGTGATCTTTAAGAAAGAAAGAAAAAGCCACTGTAAAGGGCAATCATAGTATTGAATAGAATCAAGCATGCAATCATTTTGAAAAACAAGAAAGTATGAATCCATACTTTGCAGCTTAAAATTATTCTCTTCCAAACTTAATCAAATTCATTTATCCATTTCATAATGGTGAAAGAAAGTGAAAAATTAACACAGAGGCAAGAAGGAGACACGGACGAGTTCAACCAAACCAACAGAGGGTTTGTAGAAGGGTCAAGCATAATTACTATCAAAGGAACAAAAAAAATATTTATACGTACCAACAGAACTCGTATCATTTCCCTTTACTATTTAATTATAAAAAAAATTCACTGTGTATATATCGATATCAAAAATTTACAGTCCAAGATATAGTTGCAAAATACAGAGAAGCTACGAAACATATGTCCTCCATAACAGTGCCAAATACAACCATGAGTTCACCATAGAGCCAACATAAATACAATCTCATAGGTTAAAGAAAAGCCCGCAGGCGTAAATACATAAACTATGAAACAGGGAGGCCGAAGCCACTACCCTCGACAACAGGCCCAGTAAGGACCATAACTAGCAACCCTTCAAAATAGATAGACAGAGAGACAACAAGGCGCGACCCTAGCCGATAGAAGCGTAGGAGTCAGGGTACGAGACCAACAAATAGCGAGCCAAACCATTTACCTGCCATGGCCACCAAACAAGGCCATCATAAATAAGTAACAAAGCCATGAAAAGAAGTTGAAAATAGTGCCAAGGGTTTACAGAAAGCTCACTTACCAGTGGAGACGAGCCTTACTAACGAAGGAAGGAAGCCGCGGACCCAGGTCATATTCGCAGAGCGCCCACTATTCACAAGGAGCAAGAATAATTAATAATAGTAGAAAATGAGACAGAAACTTAAGACATGGAGGGAGAGCTTACCTCTTTTGAAATGCCGGACGAGAGCTGAGAGTCGAGCCCCCCCACAACCATGACTTGCAACAAAATTGAAAACTTACAATCAAACAACAAGGTGAGCACTTGAAAATCAACAGCATAATCGAAACCAGCACATAGCAAAGACCCACAAGTACAGGACCCAAACTCATAACCAGAGCCGAACAGACAGAGACCAGAGACTGATACTAGGGGTTCCAGACCCGAAACTTCGGAACCATTCTCAGAACAGGGAGCATCATCAAGCATGCAAGTAGAAACCCTCACGGAGAACCATCCCCAGCACTGGAAAAGTGAAACCCTCGTAGAGCAGCAACGGGAGACCAGAAGCCAAGACCTCAACGGAGCATCAGGGCAACAAGAGAGTGGTCAAGGTTAGGGTTTCATCGGGATAGTGAAGAGGTAGGAGAAGCCAACCTGAGGAAAGGACAGTTGTCCTTACGGCATTAACTTCCTGTACTGCGCCATAAAACCAATCAACCACAAAACAATCATCCACACAATCAACATTTAATTATATGTCGTAAGTGACCAGGGTTGGTCCCATCATTATTGTTTTAGTTTTCCATTCAATATATAAGGCCAAAATAAAGCTTGGTTGAAATAGATGAAATTGTATCTAGGCTAGCTATAATTATAGATTGAAACTGTGGCCCACGAAATTAAACAATTTTGAGGAATCGAAATAGCAACATTGATAGATTTTATCCACTATGAAGTCAAACGGCTTCAATCCTAGGGACTGATTCTACATCGGATTTAAACAGTAAGAGCTTTTTTTGTGGCGAAAATCCCATCAACTACTGTATATCACTAGAAATTATATATTTATAATAACTGAAAACAGATAAAATCCCATCAACTACTATATATCACTAGAAATTATATATTTATAATAACTGAAAACAGATTGCAAACACATTGCTTACAGTGTATGGACCCAATCCAATATAAATTGGCTCAATTAATGGACAAAATATTTACCTTATGAAATCTCTCATTTTTTAATTAAATTTTGAAAGTTAATATAAATATATCTACTCCCGATGAAAATTTTTGTGGTGAAAAGCCCATCAACTACTGTATATCATTAGAAATTACATATTTATAATTACTAAAAACAGATTACAAACTCATTGTTTGCATTGTTTGGACCCAATCCAATATAAATAGCTTCAATTAATGGAAAAAATATCTACCTTATGAAATCTCTCATTCTTTAATTAAATTTTGAAAATTAATATAAATATATCTACTCGCAATGAAAAAACATCAACTATGGTAGATTTCTCTAGTAATTACCTATTTAGAATACTAGTTGTTTACATCTTTTGAGAGAATGCAATATAAGTAGCCTCATGAACAAAGTTAATAAGTATGGACATTTTTTTCCATTAAGTTAAATATGTGAAAATTTTTGACCGATAGGAAATCTTTTTATCATTTTCTTTTGTGAAGGATTAGTTTTTAATTAAAAAAATCACTTTTGAAGAGCGAAATTTTAACACCACTTTACTCCGCGAGAAGTATAAAGATCCAGAGGTCATAAAAATATTCTCTGACTAGAAAAGAGGAATCCAAAGCAGGAAAGTTGCAACCATTAGATGATGGAGTGGGATAAGAAGGCTACCAAAGGATTTAAAAGTTATAAATAAGAAGGATGTTCAAGTTCTTGGAAATGCAATGCATGTTCCTGGAAAGAGTTCAAGTCAGACGCGTTTGATTTCCATCTCTAATGGACGAAAGCGAATGTGTCTTGTACTGACATGGGAAAAAATATGCAACTTTTATTGCATTCCTCTCATAGTCCAAGGGCACTTTGAAATTTGCAACTTTTATCGTATTCCTATTCATAAATAAAACACAATCCTTTAAACTAAATAAATTAACAAAATTTAATATTTCAATCAATATTTTTGAAATTATAAATAAAACTATACAGTAAAAGTAAAATCAATAATTTAAATGATAAAAGTTGAAAACTTAAAAAATATATAGATTAATCAATATATTACTCCATCCAAAAATAAGGATTTTAGGATTTTAAAGCTTATAATAATTCAAATCTAAATTTAGCTCTCTCAGATAGTTTCAATTATTGGAAATATGATATTTGAATACTGATTTTAAGAAAGAAAATATTTCGATCAAGTATGTGGTGCAACAGATAATATTTAATGTTTAAAACTTATCATGATTCAAATCCAAATTTACTTCTCTCGCATAATTTCAATTATTGGAAATATGATATATGAATAATGATTTAAAGAAAGAGAATATTTCCATCTAAGTATATAGTTTAACTGATAATATTTAATAAATGAAAATAAATGTTACAGGATCAAGTTAATGCAAAGGAGAATACAAATGCATCAAAAGCTATTACATTCTTTGGCCTAAATGCAATTGTCTTATTGTCATAAGATGGGATATATGCAATTTTAGTTGTTTATTATTATCAATTACTTCTTACATAAGAGGCATGTACTAAGCATGTTATAAATACACTTGTTATTGTCTTTAGTACATGTTGCATATACACTTATTATTCAAAGATAAGTTATATTATTTCGTATTTTGGTAAAAAAACTTGAACTTTCAATTAGTTTCAAAAATTTTAAATAGATTCTATGAAGTTTATTAAAATTTTGAGAAAATAAACATTAAATTGAAATTTTGAAAATTAAAAAGTACTTTTTTTTTAAAATGTAAATTAATTTTTAAATAGATATCATGAAGTTTATAAAAGCTTTGGAAAAATAAATATTAAATTCAACATTTTGGAAATTAAAAAGTAATTTTTTAATTTTTTTAAATGTAAATTAATTTTTCAAATTGTTGATGATTTATTTTATGTAGTTTTAAATTGAATTGTGAGATATAAAATTATATTAAAAAAAAAAAAAAAAATTCCTAGTTTCATTAATTTAGGCTTTATAAAGGAATTAGTAGAGCTCTGCAACTAGGGTTGGCTCTGGCGACTCTCTGAGACGGCGCAGACAAGCACGACTCAGCACCCTCTGAAGGCCTGACCTCTTGATCTTGACAGAGAGCCGCAGGCATATCTACAAAACGTATGGATCCCCTACAGGGGGGGGCCTCCAAGCCCTCCCCCTTGTCCAATACCTCGCCGTCGGGGAGAACGGGGTCAATAATTTTTGGTTCGATCCACGCAGACAAGGATAACAATGAGAAGACGCACCAGCATACACCCAACGCACCTGCCAGTAAGGCAGACAAGCGCAGTGAAATACCAGAAGGAAAAGATGAGACAGGGGAAAAGACCACGGTTACCTCGAGCACATGCAAACCAATAGCAGCTGAAAGACCCAAGATAGAACTACTCGGTCAGAAGATTAATGAAAGAATCCAATACATGAAGGACCATGCACTCATAGGAAAATTTATAGGCTTCTGGCCAACAAAAAAAGCCTTGTATGGTTGGATCGCTGCCAAATGGAAACCCAAGGGCCACATAACACTGCAGCTAGGACCGAAGGGATTCTTTACTGTGATATTCTTGTGCCTAGAAGACAAGTTCAGAATCATGGATGAAGGGCCATACTTTTTTAACTCTGCAGGATTGTATCTAAGGGACTGGGTAACACGATTTAGCCCGGACAAGGAAGATCTCTCCTGGGCTCCAGTGTGGATCAGAATGTACTCACTTCCAGAGGAATATTGGAATGAAGGGTTGCTCAAAGACATTGGAAATGGACTGGGGGACTACATAAAAGTAGCTGAAGAAACGAAGCTCCAAAGATACACATCCTATGCCCGCATCTGTGTCTTCATGATGATTATGAATGGATTCAACCCTTGGATTATAAACATGTACATTTTCGTTGCCGCAAATTTCATGCTCACGGGCAACTCTTTAGGGATTGCCCGCTAAACGCCAAAGCCTCTACTTCCGATCCCTCTAATTTGCATGCCCAAGAAGGTTTCACCAAGGTCCTTAGCCACAAGTGAGTGCATAAAAAACCTTCCTCCGGGAAAAAACCCTAGCAAGAGATGGGTTTTATCCCTTCCACAAGTAATAGCTTTGAAATTCTAGCACAAGCCACAGAAGAGCAACCCTCTAGCTTGCAGCACAACTCCATGCCTCTCTCCTCCTCTCCACTCATTCCCCCTCCTGAGTCCTCTCTTGCATCTCTCCTCCCTAGGGATGACGCTGCAACCCCCAAAAAGAGCCAAAAAGGATTTGATGGGAATGCAAAGAATATGGAAGTGGAGGGAACCACTTCTAAATTAGGCGGAACTCCCATAGCAAACCCAGAATACCCTGAAGGAACTTCCAAAGCCATGGAGATGGATGACCCACAAAATCAATCTTGGCAACTAGCGCTTATCTCAGAGGAAAGCAGTCAAGTGCAGCATATGGAGGAAGAACCAGAGAGCATAGATCTAAAAGGGCTAGACATTTTTTGATTGGAGCAAGCATGTAGAAAAAAGGAGTATGACAAAATCCAAGAGCACCAGCTCAATACTCTGGAAACAATATTATCCAGAGCATATCAGCAACAACAGTTGGGCATACAACCAAGAAGCCAATGGGATGGAAACCTCCTTCCAAAGGATTCCAAAAAGAGGGGGAGAAAGACAGATCTCCAGAGAACTATAGCAGTAGGGAAAATCCTGGTTGACTCAAGCAGATATGCTAAATTGACGAAGTACTACAGACCCACTCCACACAGTGAACAATGAAGCTCACCTCATGGAATGTAAGAGGGCTCAATAGCCCTAGGAAACTGAGAATGATTAAAAATATGATAAGGCAGGAACAACCCCAGATTTTCTTCCTGCAGGAAACAAAATGCAACAGTAACACCCTCGGAAGTATCCTCTCAAAAGCTTGGCCAGGATGTCACACAGTGGTCGTGGATGCATCAGGCGCTTCTAGAGGCTTAGTGATCGCATGGGATATGCAAACAATATTGTTGTCAAATCTATTTGCACCAACATACATGGTCACCTAACCAATGTCTACTTCCCGCAGGACGCTCCCAATAAAATTGCTCTTCTAGACACCATAGTGTCATGCGGAAAGAGTTATATTTGCGGACAAATCTAACCTCCCTAGGAGTCTAAGACTCTCTAGTGACAAACAAACCAAACAAGAGCTATCCTTCTCTAAATACACATCATTCTACGAGAATTCAAATGTTTTCGATCTTACCTTAGGTCCAACGCTTGTTTTAGCAGTCCAGCCTTGCTGATCCAGATGAGCTCCTCCTTCACTTTCAGACCTGCATACACTAACAAAGCAAACGATTACATAACATCTGAATATTCATCATAAAACAAAGCATATTTATCATATTGACCAAGGAGTATATGAAACAATTCATTAACAACACATCATTGAGAAGAATGGACTTATTTGTATTAAGGAAACAAAAAAGAAACCATTACAACCTGAGCCTTGGTGTTGTGCAAGTTCCTCCCAGGGTCCAGCAAGAGTTTTCCTCTACTTTGAAAAGCTCACCCACTTCCAATTGAAACAAGAAAGGATGGTAATCTCTCCTCACAAGCTTACAATGGAAGTCCTAATTCCAGCAGCATCTACCCTTTGGAATGTTCAGCTTTTAACCTCCCCTCCCTTGGCCCAATGCCTGTATTATAGTGTTCTAGAGGAAGTTATTCAGTTCCAACATCAATGGGATACTCCCTCTTTTGGATGAGGTAGCTCCTCTCTTGATGGGATAAGTTCCTCTATCATAGGGATGCATGAACCATCTGGAGGCGCTCAATACACGTCAAACACTCTTCTAGAAGGCTCTAGAAGTGACCACAAGTAACTTTTTAAAGATGAAACTCGCGCCTTTTGACCTTTACAGGGGTACGCACCCAACCTTTAGCTTACAGAGCGTACAAGTACGCAGGTATAGTGTGTTTGGAGTGCGTACACGCAGGCAAGGTAGAGAGAACCTGCGTACCCAGAGATAAACATGTTTTAAAGTGACTTTCTCTCTTTTTGAAGTTTGACATGAAGAGCAGAGGTATGAGGCTTGACAAAGAGGACAATATGACTATTGATGGAGCCATATAACTGCAGATAGTCAAGGTGACAAATTTCAGTGTAACAGATTGCCCCCTAAAGTACGAAGCCTGTAATAGATAAGGGTGATATATCATATAGGAAGGGTGAAGTGCTTTATCATTTTGAGGATCATCTTGTGGAGAGCCCGGTCAGAACCTGC